>JAOTRN010000036.1:1978068-1989476 GCA_028566695.1 Bagroides melapterus
GCTTTTAATCACAGAGGAGCAGAAGGAAATTTCAGAACTGAGTAAAAACGTGGGTTTAAGCTGCAATCATTTCTCTGTGCGTGCAACAGAAAATCAGAGACCAGCTGACAGTGACGTGAAGAGAGGAAAGCTAAAGGATTAAACTACAGTAGATGATGTTTATTTTGAGAAACGTTCACGATGCACGTTTGTTCCTGTTACATAGCATGTTGTCGTAGCAACAAAATGAAGAAAACAAACCTCCTCTGTTCTGAAGACGTCTGACCTTTGACACTGGAGACTCCTTCCATAAGCGTTACAGCGTTATATACGTTTATGTGAATCTTCCCTCGCTTAAGCCGTCGGAAAAGACGCATTATCGCGTTAATGTTAACCTTTTTGATTTTTGATCAGCTGTTACAGAAAATGAACCCACTCTAACTGACCAATCAGATAAGAGAATTCAACTATTTAGTTTAGCAATAAAACTAGCCAAGCTAGCCGATCTGGCTGAGCAGGTTGACATCCAGGTGTCTGTTTTCAATCAGGTTTTTGACTTCAGCCGCACTTCAAGCCTAAAATTGTGACAATAAAAGGTCAGAAAGGTGAGAGGTGGCAGCAAGACCGAAAGATTTTTCAGCCAGTCCTGATAATTAGACCATAATTAGAGAATGATGGTATTGAAGGAGTGAAACAGCGCAGTGATTAAAACAGATGGAGGAGCACTAAAGCACAGCAGGGTCAGGAAGTGATTAACCTCCATTATTATAACGCTGAATCACTTCCTGACCTCCGTCACCTAAAATAAGACCTCCAGCCAGACATGCGCTAATGAGTTTGAGGGAGAAAACAGGCAGGTATGGATTCAAAAGTAGAGAATTCCTGTCAATAAAGGTGAGGTGCGAATACCGTGACACGTTAGCGGATAGCCTCTCTAAAAAAAGAAGGAACCTCTCTAGAATCCTGAGCTGCTGTGAGACCTCAGATTCTCCTGACAATCCTATACACCAGTCATGTTCTAACTACGGGGAAGGAGAACTGCTGAGGGAAGGAGAAAATTATATTAACTATTTAAATAATATTTAAACGACTTCAAACCTGGCAACCTGGTGCACAGGCTCTGAAATATAACTTGGCTGGACCCTACACCATAAAAACACCAGAAGATCTTCAGAATATTGCTCAACACTCTCTGTCCTGCCCCACCCCTTTCCACTGTTTCCACCATGGTAATGTTTTGTCACGAATTTCCAGTGATGCTAGCCGCCGCTTTCTGTCAAGGGAACTGGAGAACGTTTTCAGTTCACCACAAAATGGTGATAAACAAAAAAACGTTAAAAAAAACAAAATAAGTTTCAATAATCTGACACTTTACAAAATGCAACAACAACAAGAAAGTTATTCAAATAATAAGAAGTGATCCTCATGAGCAAAGAAGTAAGACTATGTCTAATATTCTCGTTGAGGATTTTGGGGGATTTTGTTCCCCCTAATCAATCGATGTCATCTTCAGGACCTGACTTACCACTAAGTACTTGTCTGAAATTAGAATTTGGAAGTGAGTGTGAATGAAAACGCAGCTCAGGGTATGAAGAAGATCCATTCAGTTGTTACTACGTGACACACTTTGGGTCCAATTCAATTCAATTATTCAATTATTTTCCTTGCAGTTATCCTTGTGGGATTCACAGCAGCAGCAAGCTGAGAAGCTCAGTCTGGATTTCTCTATCCCAGCCACAGATTCGAGCTCTTCCTGGAAGATCCCCAGATATTCCCGATTCGAGCAAGCGATATAATCTTTCCAGCTGGTCCTACGTCTGCCCTGAGATCTCCATCCGGTGGGACATCCGGCTTGGCGGGTGTCTGTGTAGGTGCCCAAAAACCACATCATCTAGCTTCATTGGATTTGCAGAAGCAGCAGATCTGCTCCAAGACTCTCCTGGATTTATCAAGTTTCTCACACCGTCATGGCCAGAAGCCACATTTTCACTGCCTGTATCTGAGACCTTAAACCAAATTGGGATGTAGATCCATCGCTAAACAGATAGCGCACATGCTCAGTGGTTAAGGTGCTTGAATCCCAGGACCATCAAATCCCTGCAGCTCCTGGGGACTTGAGCAAGACCCTTAACCCATAATTGCTCAACTGTATAAATGAGATAAATGTAAGTTGCACTGGATAAGTGTAAATGTAGGCGTGAGTGTGAAGACTCTCAGAAAGTCACGACATAGCACATTTTCTGTCACATCTCAGAAGGACCACAGAAATGTAGAATGGAGGTGGAGTAGTGTGGAGGTAGTGCACAACGAAAAAACAGGGCATTTTTTCGACTCAGAATTTCTGGCTAATTAACCCTACTAAAGTGAGTCTTAATGATATTCTCATGGGCATCACAACAAGGTTCAGTGCCTACCATGTACACCTCAGCTTCTTGTTGCAGTGGGAATGGCTGTGAAGTTATCATTAGGTCAAATAACCCTAACCCTAACCCATACCAAGAAGATTACACTATATTTGTGCTTAATCACTTAATTAAAACCTCCAGAAATTTAATTTCTTTAAGTATTTTTAAACCCAGTTATTTCAACACATCATTTTATAGGATTATATAAAGGTTTTAGAAGTTACTGAAAATTCCAGATGTGACAACTACGTTCCAAACGTGGCTTGGTTCAGCTAGTAAAGCGTCTTAGAAAAAATATGAAAATCTCCAAGAAACCAAAGCCCAAAAATAGCCCCATATATGCTTTTATGTTGCAATGCGGACTCTGGTTTGTCCCTTGATATCTAGATATTCTGGTTCCCCTCATTAGTATCAAGCTTGCAGCAAACTCTATCCTCCGTCTCCTTTTTTCTCCAGTGAAGAAAAGTGACCCAACATACCAACCTGGAGGAAATGGATGTGCTGAGAGATCTGTCACTGTGCTGAGCTTCATCGCTAGGAGGAAGATGATTTAACACACTTCAGACTCTCCTGCTGTCACTAAACGCTTTACTTTACCACTGCTCCAGGGAGGAACGTAGTCATATCACAGGAACTTAAAGCTCGTATGAAATATAGGCATAGAGAGAGTGAGAGAGAGAGAGAGAGCATCATGGCAGCTTGCTGTCACTCTTCTGGTCAATGCTCGAGTGGTCGTCTCACACTAACAAGCTCAGGGCTCTTTAATCTTATCCTCTGTGTATTGGGGTGTAGCTTCAGGATTTCATTCCAACCAATCAGACAGCACTCCTGATAATACTGTATGATGAGTATTGGTTGTATCTTCTATCAGACTGGAATGAAACCCTGCAGCCACTGATAAGATTAGTGACCCCTGAACAAGCCTGTATAGTGCTGGATTAACCAGAATAAGCTTCTGCACCGTGAGGAACACATATACCACATGACATAAGACCTACAAGGGCTACGGATTTAGAATATATGGATATATTGTATATGTAGTGCACTATGTAAAGTGTATTAACACTAATCTTAACTCTAATCACTTAATCCGTAACCCCAACCCCTATGCTTAACCCTAACCCAACTCTAAACATAAAAAGTAACCAGAGCCCCAACAATAACCCTAACCAGTAAGCTTAACCCCAGACCCAACCTCTATGCATAACCCTAACCCCTAATCCTAGCCAGTAATCGTATCCCCAAACTTAACCCTAACCCCTAATCTTAACCAAGACAGTAAGCTTAACCTCAGCCTTAATCCTAAACCCAACACAAACCCTAACCAGTAATCTTATCCCCAACCTTAACACTAACCCTAACCTTTATCCGTATCCTTAACCCCAAGAAGTAACTTGAACACCAACAAGAACCCTAACCAGTAATCCTAACCCAAACCCCACCAATAACCCTCACCAGTAAGCTTAACCCTAACCCCTAACCCTATCCAGCAAGCTTAACCCTAACCTTAACCCTAACCCATATCCTTAACTCTAACCCTAAGAAGTAACCCAAACCCCACCAATAACCCTAACCAATAATCTTAACCCTAACCCTATCATTAATCCTAATCCCTAAAACCTATCCTCAACCCGAACACTAATGTTAACCCTAAACCTAGCCCCTAACCTTAAGCCTAACCACAAACCTGCTCCTTCATGTAAATTAAAAATGAAAGTTAAACAGCTCTTCTCTTGAAATTAAGTCATGGATAGAAGTGGAAGTCCGGAGCGGGAGTCTCTGGTTCCATTCCTGGTTAATTACTCAAACAACTCCACGTTTCAGAGCAAAAGCTGTCAGTGACTTTCCACATTCGGACGGATATAGATATCATGTTGCTTTTAACATGGCACAAAAAAACCCTACCAGATTCTTTTGTTAGACACGGCTATGGCTAATAGAAAAATGCAACGGATTATGCCCAGGTTTGTAAAACCTGTCAGAAAATCTCCTTTGGTGAAACTAAAAACCTTAAACTACAGGATGAGGCTTTTTATGTTAACACATCCATAAATAAACGTTAGACAGATCAGTGTGTATTCACTTTCAGGGCACCGAGTGCAGCAGCAGGGGGTTGTTTTATCGCAGGTTTGAAATCCAGCGTCGCCATCTCTGATGTGCACAGAAAGATCAGAGACTCCTCGTGATCAAACAACAACAAAAACACATCCTTCTGGGTTTTATTGTACCTTGGGTTTCTTCATATCTGGCTCCTAGGCATGATATGGATGGTGCAAAAACTATTATTGGTTTTGGATATATATACAATCTTTACGTCAATATACGTCAATCTTTTCCTTTACACAGTGACAGATGAGGCCTTCAGATTGAGGTTTTATTTCATTATTAAGACTGAAAGCGTACAGATATTCACACTCCAGTTTTGCACAGTTCTACAGATTTATGTTAGGCTAACACACTGTACATGTCTTTCAGAACGTCAGTTAGCACATCTACTTTGTACACGTCAGAGCTCATTGCAAAACATTTCAGCTTTTCAGAATTTTATCAGCTTGTCACCGAGCTCGAGAGACGGGGCTTTTAAAACGTGATACCATGTGAGAAATCCCATGCAACTCCAATCCAAGACATCTCCAAATCCACCTCCACAAATCCGGTTCCTTTGACTAAAACAGCTGAAGATACCACAAGCATCTGTATAAGTCATTGTACATAAATATTAAACATCGTGGAACCACACAGACACTGAATCATTCAAGAAGAAAGCCCAAAGTACCACCCAGGGACGAATGAACTTGTGGCTCGGGGTGAATTGGAGTTTCTGCTGGAGAAGGAATTGGTTTGTGAATGATCTTCAAGGTTTGTTGGCTAATTCTGGAAATTCAGCATGAAGATACACTGAGGTGTCATAAGAATACTATCTGTGAAAGGACTGTTTAGGAACATATTTCTATATTATTTCTATATTATTTATTCAGAGCAGCATCATGGTGCTGGTTATCTCCTCACAGCTCCACAGTCCTGGGTTGGAGCCTGAGCTCGGAGGATCTTCTTTGTGCTCGGGTCTTCATCAGTGAACGTTTGAAGACTTCAGCAGGAAGGGATTAGTGTTAAGTCTGTAATGAACTCAGAAATGACTCTGACCTGTTAGTTTCACATGGGCTCTTGGTTTTGTTCTTAATCCTCTTTCCATTGGACTATAAACTGTTGTAGAACGAAGATTATTTACATTTACATTATTATTATTTCCTGTCCAGTGTCACCCAAATGAGGTTCACATCTAAGTCTGGTTTCTCTCAAGGTTTCTTCATCATACCATCTCAGGGAGTTTTTCCTCACCACCGTCACCTCAGACTTGACTTAGCTTTACACCTGGTGTTTTTCAGATACGTTCTGTATCAGTCTTAACGACTCGTACGATCTCATACGTCATCATCATCACGATATCCGCCGCCTTGATCATATACCATGTATGTCCATACACAGCTAATCTGCCGCAGAAAAATTCAGAAACCGTGACGGTTCGAAGGGATTTTATCTCCTCCTCTCCTCTCACAATACAGATCTACCACAATAACGATAGAATATTTTGTTTTATTACCTCAGACAGCTCATCACATGCACATAATTCATATTCTAATCAACAGCAGTCTCAGAGGGCGGCGTGGTGTTCGTTAGGATTATCTCTAACCTGTGAGATGTCTCGTACATCATCCTGGATTCTCTCTCTCTATTATTGAAAGAGACAGATTCTCCCAAAAGGTTCAGAAGTCTGAATAGCAGCCAGGTTGGCAGACGAGGATCCCCTACCGGTGCTAAATGTGAGCGTGTTAGAAAGTGAGTAAGCACAGGCTCTGAACACCCACGCTGCGGGAAATGAAAGTACCGATGACTCCGTGTTCTGATCTTTCTTTCTGTCAGATAGATGAGAGGCGCCGCGATCGTTGCGGGGCACCTGGGGCTCGGTGAATGAATGCTGTGGAGGTTGTGTACTGTATGTTAGCTCCAGGAAGGGGAGAGGTCTGAGGGTAATGAATTTAAAGACCGGACAACAAAAGGACAGATAAGAGTAATAATCAGTCTGTAACAATACAGCAGTAACAACAAATCCCAGACATGCAGAATATATAAAGGTGATAATAGAAAGATTAACAGCAAAACCAGAGGAAGATTTAATCCTGGATTGGTCAAAAGGTAAGCAGCTCTGATACCAACAAATTTGTGAAACACGAATGAGCGAATGTGTTTCATGAAGGTTCCACAATATAAAATGTTACATTAAATGGATAAAAATCTAATAAGTCAAGCTTCAATAAAAAATATAAATTGGTAAATTGTTGTGATGTAAGAGGACGTGATGTTATAGGAACATTTTAAGTTAATCTTGACTCGACTCTACTCCTATGAGTGATGTAGGAAAGATCATATTTACGAGTTGAAGTCAAGTGAATGCCAACACAAAGACATAATTACGAGTGGGATTTTCTTTGAGCTCTGAGTCTGGGGGATGTCAGTAAGAAAATACGGATTTTTATTTGTCTCAGATGCTGATTTCAGTTATTATGTGTTAATACGATAGTATCGTACACTTCAGATATAATACATCCCAATAAAGTTCATCAATTCATCAGCGACTTCATCAGCGACTTCATCGATTGATTAAAAAAATGCAAAATACACCAAATGTGCATTCTTTGTTCTTCATTTTCTGGAAGAAGAGTCAAAAAAACCCTTGCTGTATTTTTCTTTTAGAAAATTAACAGGACTTCACGTCTCGTAAAAACAAGACTTCGCATGTCGTAAATATGACTTAACATCTTGTTATGACGACTTTACATCTTGTAAATACGACTTCACATGTCGTAAATATGACCACATGTTGCAAATACAACTTCACATCTCGTATATACGACTTTACATCTTGTATATACGACTTCACATCTCGTATATACGATTTCACATCTCGTAACAACTACTTCACACGTTGTAAATACCTCATGAAATTCCCAGTAGGACACAAAGACAATCCCTGCTGCCTGGTTGATTCATTTCTTCTAACAGAACACAGGACATGTTTGATTCTTAGTTTCATCACGCTACATGGAAACCAGAGGTTGATGCTTCTTTACAGACTCGTAAATCCTGAACGGTGATGGTCTAAAAAATACAACAAATAAAAAAGTAGTGTAGAACGATGACCTTTAAAAAACAATTTTAAAAAGCTTGAAGCTTAACCACAGTGTAAAGAGGAGAAAAGAGGAAAATAGAGGAAAGCAGGTTGCTTAAGAATCCTGTGAATGTGAGAGATGTTTCGATAAAAGATGAATGAAAAGCTTTTACAATGTGAATTATTTGGTGAAGAGGAAAAGAATCTCTCATCGGTTTGTGCCATGAAATTGAACCTGCAAATAGAATACAGAGCTTTGAAAAGCGAGACATTTTTTACAGAAAGAGGACGAGTTGCTCGAGGTTTATATCATGCTGTGTGGTCATGAGGCTCTATAACCTTTAATAATCCTGTAATAGATTGCTGAGAGAGAGAGAGAGAGAGAGAGAGAAGAACTGGAGGATGGTGTGACTGCTAGACCTGTGCTGAGTTCAGGAAGAGGTCCAGGGTTTCACTGTGGGTTCCAGCATGACGCTCACACTCACTGACAGCTAATTACACACTAATGTTTACTGCAGTGCTGTCCAAAACACACACACACACACACCGGTGTACAGGGACACAAACACACACACCGGTTTACACTCAGCTGGTGCTGACTCCTGAAGATGAACACTAAAGATTTAAAGCCAGCTGGAGAGAAATCCTCTTTAAACACTACAGGAAAGGTGAAGTATTGAATCGCTGGAAAAGTTGATTCACCAATTATTAATTCATTTTTATTAATTATTAATATTAATATCACCGCCACCTCGCTTCGTCTTAAATACGACTTTACCTCTCGAAAATACAACTTCACATCTTATAAAGACGACTTCACGTTTCTTAAACAGGACTTCACAGCTCGTAAATACAACTTCACGTTTCTTAAATATGACTTCATGTCTCGTAAATACGACTTCACATCTCGTAAATACGACTTCATGTTTCTTAAATACAACTTCATGGCTCGTAAATACGACTTCACATCGTGTAAATACGACTTCATGTTTCTTAAATACGACTTCACGGCTCGTAATTTACGACTTCACGTCTCGTAAATATGACTTCACGTCTCATAATTACGACTTCCCGTCTCGTAAATTGTTTATTAATTTTTAATTAAATATTAATAATCTACACAAATAAAGTGTCAAATCGTCGATAAGAGAATAGACATGTCCACATTCAGGGTTGAAATACAGACAGGAACTTGGGTCTACCTTTAGCTCTTAAAGTTGAAATAAAACATTTAATCAGTATTTTGGTTCCAAAGCTGAGCTACTTAAACCTTCAGAGTTCCACTCCAGTTCTTGTTCCGTGGAAACGAGAGATTGTGAATCATCATGAAGAGAAACACGGTGTGATGATTATCTCCTGCGTCTGTCTATAAAAACCCCAACAGTTTTCCAGTTACAGAAAATGACACACAAAGCCGGCACTGTTTCGAGAATTCGGATATCTCGGAATTCACGGACTGTGTTATTAACGTGAACGTGATTACTGTGAACTTTCAGAAATAAAGCCATGAATACTTACAGAAGACTCCTGATACTCGTACGCCTCTGCGGAAGTTTCAAAGCGACGAGCGGTCGCTTGGTTCACGAGAACAATTTCGCTAGAGCTCTGTGGTTTTTAGACGCTTTATATAGAATTTTTCACATCATTTCATATGTAGCTCGTTTTTATTTTTGCACACTCTTCATTTAGTATTAAGTAGTAGAGTAATAGAGTGTCGTTTTCGGTTTCCATTTCCATCCAGACGGTGTGTAAGTGCAGGGATCGACGTCTGACTCCATTTCCCAGAATGCCCCCATTTTCCTGCCGCATATTACAACCTAAAACACGCTAATGTTGTAATACTAATCAAACACACACCTGTATTCTATAACACACACACACAATTACACATAAAACACTCAGTCAGCGCTCTTTTTTTTTAGCCTTGTCTCAAATTTACACCTAGTTTTTTCCTGCTTTCGCCCTTAACTGTTTATCTGTTGATCCCTTGACCTTTGGTCTGTTTTTAACCACAACATTATTCTACAGTTTGTAATTGTTTAAAATCAAACACTTCCTGTAATGAAGGTTGTGTTTCTGCCTCACACACACACACACACACACACCAATACACACTCCTCAAACACACATACATACGTGTCTACAGGACCACCAAAACAAACTGTTTACACTGTTTTTATATCCTTGCACATACAGTATTGTACATTTAACACAACTTCTACCTCTCCTCATAAAAACTGCTGTTTTTTATATTGTGTTAACTCCTTTATTTTGCTCATGCACCCAGAATGTTCAGTAGTGATCGCTGCGTTTGTGTTTTGTCTTGTGTTTTGTCTTGTGTTTGTCTGCACTGCCTTTTGTCTTTTGTCTCACTCTGCACCAGGTTGCAGAGGTGCACTTAATGTGTCTAGGACTAACAGCGTTAAAGTCGTTAGCTCTGTGTTGTTCTGTGTAGCTCAGTCTCTTCTGTGTAGCACCATGTTCCTGGAGAAACGTTGTCTCATTTCACTGTGTACTGGTTGAAATGACAATAAAAGCTTCTTGACTTGACCAGAAGAATGCGGACGGGAAAATAAAACACCAGAAGAAACGAATAGAAAATAATTTATAAATTGCGTTTTTTTTTTTTTTTTTTTTTTTTTTCCAAAAGAATGCAGTTGAGATATTCTACTGAGCAAAGTAATTAATAATTAAATTCTCACCAATGATCTTAAATCAGCCAATCGGATGCATGCACAACAGTCCAAAAATGTATCAGTTCCCTCCGTTCCTTCTTTTTTTACCCCTCTCTCTCACTACTGTGTGGATCTGATGACTTTCTGAGTGAATGGGCTCGCCGTGTTCCCAGAGCAGGGGCTGGTGTGACCTCACTGCTGTGATCGATACCTCAATCTGGTCTCTGTGTACCTGAGTGCAGGTCGGATCAATAACAACACGCTCCACTTTATTTACAACTGATCTCCCCACCCTCCATCTTTCATCAACCTGAGAGAGAGAGAGAGTGTGTGTGTGTGTGTGTGTGTGTCACAATGCTCTCACAATGTTTTCTTTTACATTCATACTTGGGATCCTTTAGAACACAGATTTAAACATCTTTACAGTGAATTTTACAATAAAATACTGATACTGAAGCTGCGTCTGTAAAACTAGAGTTCTGTAAAACTTAACGTCTGTAACATTATTAACAATGTTTGTAAAACTAGCATCTGTGAAACTAGCATCTGTGTCTGAAAAAATTAGTAGGCATGAAATTAGCATCTTTGAAACTAGCATCTGTAAAAGTGTGTCTAAAACTAGAATCTACATAACATCTGTAAAACTAGCATCAGTTAAACTAACGTCTGTAAAATCAGCATCTGCAAAGCTAACGTCTGTAAAATCAGCATCTGTAAAACTAACATCTGTAAAATCAGCATCTGTAAAACTAACGTCTATAAAATCAGCATCAGTTAAACTAACATCTGTAAAATCAGCATCTGTAAAACTAACGTCTGTAAAATCAGCATCTGTAAAACTAACGTCTGTAAAATCAGCATCAGTTAAACTAACATCTGTAAAATCAGCATCTGTAAAACTAACGTCTATAAAATCAACATCTGTAAAACTAACGTCTGTAAAATCAGCATCTGTAAAACTAACGTCTGTAAAATCAGCATCAGTTAAACTAACATCTGTAAAATCAGCATCTGTAAAACTAACGTCTATAAAATCAACATCTGTAAAACTAACATCTGTAAAATCAACATCTGTAAAACTAACATCTGTAAAACAGCATCTGTAAAACTAACATCTGTAAAATCAGCATCTGTAAAACTAACGTCTATAAAATCAACATCTGTAAAACTAACATCTGTAAA
>JAOTRN010000036.1:2114802-2129087 GCA_028566695.1 Bagroides melapterus
CGAGACGATTCACTTTCTTGTTAGAGTTTGCTTTGCAGCGGATCGAGAACGCTTCGTTCAGACGCTCTCAGGCCGGGTGCTGTTGGTGTTTACATCCATGCGTGATTGTTGTGATCGTGTTCTCACCTGCTTGAAGATCCAGACCGTGGTGAAGAACGCGCCATGGATCTATTTAAACAAAGTAACTCGATACCTGTGTGAAAGCAACCTTAGAATTTCTCTGGACCTTTCCAGAGACTTTGTGTTCTGGGAAAAAAAATGCAGTCACCTGATTCACTCACTAATTTGTGTGTTTTTACATACATACATTTACATCATCATTTCCCTACGGTTTCTTCTTCCTTTTCTTCTCTCTGTTGATTGTGCCGTGAGCTCAAAGTTCTGTGATATTAAACATGACAAAGACTTTTAGTTTGTAATGATGTTTTTGTTGTATATAGAAATGTTTTTTTTGTGAAGCTTTGTATGTTAACATATTGATAGAAACAGCTGAGTTTAGCTAAACCAATTCTGCTAGCTAGCTAAAGTCTCCTAAACAGAGAAAATGGTGTTGAAATTCAAAGTTGTAATAGAAAGTAAAAAAAATAAATCTTACTCAAGACTCTTAGACTCAAGCTGTATGAAAATTTGTTAAGGATCAGGGCTAAGGTTGGGGCGGAGTTAGGGTAGGAGCTAATACGCTTACCTCCCTTGTATGAAACTGAACAAAATCTGACCACAAGGCCATCATTTGTTTACGTTGGTCCTCATTTTTTTGCAGGAGTTTGAATCCCTCAAATTTCACTAAAAAACCCTGCTCAGCTACACAACCACATGCTGTAACGACAAAATGAGAAGCAGTGGCTTTAAAAGAGCTATTTATTTCCTCCAGCTCATGTGTTATCTGCCCATTGGGACTGATTTATGGAGTTCCAGTCCCAGAGGACGGCTCATTAACCTCTGAAATTTCAAAAGCATTAACCTCAAGGCCTCTGAGAAACACAGACAGATCAGTTCCTTCTGATCAACCGCCAGTAAAACGTGCTGAATTTAACGACAATTAATTAGTAATGATGTAGAAAGCATCATAAGTGAGGTGGAAAAGGTAGACAACAAGCTAGTGCTAGGGTCGTATTATATAACTGACACATGTAGGAACCTGCCAAAGGTTTATTGGTGATTTGAGACAAAATCTTTCCCACACACTGAATGTATGCTATAAGGCCAAAAATATCCAGACATCTGATCATCTACCATATTTTAGTTTTCCTGAAACTACAAAGCCGTAAGCACACAAATGTATAAAATGCCTTTGAATGTAATAGCAATAAGTTTTCCCAGGAACTTTCCCAGGAACTAAGAGCCCCAACCCTGTTCCAGCATGACAATGTTCTCGTGCACAGAGTGAGGTCCATGAAGATGTTGGTTTACCAAGGTTGATGAGGAACAACCCCACTGAACACTGGAACATCGACTGCATCACCAGACCTCATGACAACAGTAATGCTTGTATGGCTGACTGGATAATATGCCTACAGCCACGCTTCAGAATCTAGTGGAAAGCCTTTCCAGAAGAGAAGACTGGAGGTTATAAATACAGTGAAAGGGAACCAACTCTGTGGTCATACCCATGAGCACATATGAGCACGTTGATCTACTGTCCACATGCTTTTGGCTATATAGTGTAGATCTCGCAGCATCCTCAAAAACATCTCTTGAATCATCTTAACACAAACACAAAGACTTCATCGTTTCACAGCAAGGTGTCAAAAAAAATAAAGTCATCTACTGGACTCTAGGTTTCTACTTATTCGACTGAAACCTCAACACAAACCATTTATGTGTTTCCATTTACTATTTTAAAAGTGATGGCAGATAAATGCGCTGATATTTACTTTTAAATTTCAATAATCATACACCAAGGCACTCACTCTTGAGCGCAAATGAACTAGTTCCCCCCTAATTTAAACCCAGACATGACCACATTTGTTGATAAGGCAAATCAGGACACGTTAACTCAACACTACAAATCTCACTACTTTTCCAGGTCACTTTAAACTCCACTCCACTACTTTTCCTGTGTAAGATCCATGAGATGTCACCAGACGTCCAAACTCTCGTAAAAAAGACTGATGTTAACCTTAGTGAAGAACTTCTGAATCTTTTCTGGTTTGAAGCAAGACGGTTATACCATGAGTCAGGACCTGGGCTGTAGCCACATTTAGCCCGAGGTTGCTCAAGGTCAATGATGTGTTTACACACACAGGCACAAGGACAGCAGCCAGCCACAGCAGGTTTTCCCCATTAAAAACTCACACTTTTTTTTTTACAGACTCTGTGATGAAGAGGGGCTCCACTGAGTCAAGGAGTTACGCCACGCTGTGTAGAGGACAGGCATCGATTCAAGCTGGCATGAAAATAACCTGCGTCATACTTTTGCCCGGTGGCAGGGATCTGAGATTGTGGTTCCCTTTGAGGACGTCACGGTCCATGTGCAACCAGTATCTAAGGCAATAAATTACATCCTCCAGGAGCGTACAGCTGCGATTAATCACATGACCTGCTGCCTTTAGATTAACTCAGCTGCCTTGAACTGTGGATCCATACGCTCAATCATACACACATAAATAAACAGATGACTGGTCACGTGCATGAAAACAGGGTGCGTGAGTAAACACAGAGGAAAATAAACACTTGTAGGGTTTACAGTCACTGGGAATGAGTTAGAAACCAAGTTAAAGAAACCCTCCAAAAGAAACTGTCTAGTATTTTGATTTGAACCAGAACATAGTGAACTGGGTGCACTATTTTATCAAGTGAGCGTCAAGGATTTAGTTTGTCCATGTAAGGAACTCAAGGTAGAAAACCACAGAAGGTATTTATACCAACGGAACTGACTGCAGAGTTTGGGAGGGATCATACAAGAGCAAACTGATCACAGGACGCAACTGTAGGCGTAAAACAGACAAACGAGTGACAGTCAAATCTAGGTGTAGACTTCGGATCGAGCTTTTAAAAAATTTGGAGAATGTAAACAGCGAGTAAAGTCCATGATTGCCTCGAGGAACCTACCCCCTGCCCCAGGGATATACAATGGGAATTATAAACACATTATATATAATGAAGCTATAGGACAAGGGTAAGGGATTAATCAGAATGTTGGTCCTAAAGCTGACTCCGAGGTGGAAGTTTACTACCGAGTCGGAACCGAAATAGAAGTGACAGGACTTGAATCACAGGACTAAGAGAGCAATTTGCAGTGATTTATGACTCGTATCCCATGGAGTCAGGGCAGAAGTTTGAGAAGAGGAAAAGCTGATGTAGGAGACGGTCAGAAGGGATGAGCTGCTGTGCTGTTGCCTTCCAGAGCAGGTGGAGCCAGCGGGGTAATGAAGCAGACAGCCACAGCAACACCACCATCTTTCTTTTTTGCTGTCCTTTTTGACCTGCTACCTCCCACAACCCTGACAATTTGCCAAGGAATACATTTTTATCTATTATCCCCATCGTTCCTATTGGCGACTCCTTCCACATCACCGTATCTATGTTGATCATGAATCTGTTTATTGTAAGTCTTAGATTATGTGACATGTCCACCATACAAGTCCCTGTGAATGAGCTGTTGCTATAGAAACAAAAGCCTATTAAATATATTAATAACATACAGTATATGTCTACGAGTAGATCGACATAAACCTTTGTTTTTACAGCCGTCAGATTCCTGAGCCAGAAGTATTAAGTGTCACAGGTGAAATAAAATAAATAAATAAATAAATATAACCATCAGAAACCTGTCACAACAACCAGCCTCCGTAGTTTAGTAGAAACCAGCAGTTACTACTCTATCATGCTCTCTGTGGGTTGGTTATTTGTTTTTTCTGACCCACATCTTTGTAATCGATACCTACAAATGCATCAGAGTGCTAACTGAAAGGAGAACATTTAGATTTCCAAACATCTCAAGTTCAAAGACTACAGAATGATTAGCAAAAATGAAGGACAAGGAGTTCTGCAACAGATGGTAAGACGTCCACAGAGCCCTGATCTTATCGTCACGGAGGTTGTTCTGGGATCTGCAGAGACAGAAGCAAGGCAGCCTCGAGTTTCAAAACGAACTGTGTGCATTATTGCAAAATGCCTGGAATGACCTACTGACTTAGAAAACTGCAAGAACGAGTCATTGAATCATTTTTTTCCCTACTATTTAAATAAAATTATAACGCTTAAAGATCTAGAGACATTTTGGTCCATTTTGGTTTTTTTGTTAAAAATTGGCTTATTTATGTTTGCAGAAGGAATCTTCTAAGAATTATATTTGACACAACCTGAAAATTCTGGATTTATAGGAAGCAAATGTCAGCCATTGTGCATAAACACACAAAATGAACAGCCTTCTAGGTAAAAAAAAAAAGACAGAGAAGAAAAGCATTTAATTATATACAGATATGCCAGTGATGGCTGCTACCATTACATGCATGGCGGCCTTGCACCCAGTCTATCATGGTGTTTCCATGGTGATAGGAGTGCTGGATTTTCTGCTCTTTCAGTGGTGCTTTGGAAATCCCCTTTGGGATATTCAGCATCCTTAGGGATAGAAAGCCATAGCTGGTGCCCATGGCTAGTCACATGTATATGAAATGCACGTGAGTGTTAGCTGCTGGACACAATCAGTGCTCAGTGTCAGCCAATGAATGATGGTCTTTAGATTGATATGGTCACTCAGTGTTATTGCATGACAGGAAGGAATTGTTTGGGAGGTGGAATGGAAAAGGTCTGCTGTTGCCATGGCACCAGCACATTGTGCGCAGTGAGCTTGAAAAATTGCGACATGAGGGTTTGCTTTCTCTCTCTTTCTCTTATTCACTCTGTCTCTATTGCTCTGTAGATGTCCTGCGGTCTAACACTACACTACAAAGCTCTGATGAATTATACGGCGATATATTGGAACCCAGACACCCCCCACACCAGTGATCGCCAAACCAGTGATTTCCTGGAGCTCTATATCTTATAGGTTGATGGTCACAATTTTAGACTGCCTTCCCATTAACTCGTATACGTCTAAATCATGAGCATCATGTTTTATTTATGAGTAGCTTGCTTAGACAGGAAGCATTTTGCACGTGCCCTTTTCCTGAGCAATGTTTCAGACATAGCTGTCATTATAATACGATATGGTAATAACAACCAGACGAAATGTAAAAGTGGGGAATGATGGATACGGACAACGAGATACCCATCCATCTGGCTAACGGAATACATCTACCTTTGGAAAAACTACACTACAGTGTAGTGTTCAACATTAAAACCATCTCTAAGATTCATACCTATGGAGTTTTTCTATTCTTGCTGTATCACACCCAATATTCCATTTGATGTGTCCAAATAAGAGCAAAACTTTGTGCTTTGGTTGCTAGTTCGTTCGAGTTGGTTTCACAAATAATTAAACTAAAAACTGGTCCATTGGTTGCTCAGAAATACAGTGACACTTAAAGAGAAACCGTCCTTTGTCCTCAAGCGTGCAAAGAATTCACAGAAATGAACGTCTCAGTGGATATAATAGGAAGCGTCATTCCAAAGATAACGGTGACAAGACGGTGGATTTACAAATGGACCACATTTTAAATACAGTTTTAGCTTCATCTTGCACCACATCTCAGATCAACCCCAGACAATATAACTTCTGAATTTCTAAATATGCAACACATTATAGACACAAGACTATACTGTATACTATACTATATGCGAAAATAAGGATGATGATCGTCTATTTGCTGTCCAAAGATGTTTAAGTTATGTATATACTATATTATATGATTGTGTATACAACATTCTGTGCAAAAACTGTAGATTAGTGCAGCTTATATTATGATATATGTATATATAAGCTGGCTAGTCACAACACAATAACACACACACACTATATAGAAGTATGGAACCTTATAAGAAAAAAGCGGCTGTATATCACAAGAGCACAGGTTTTGAAACCTACACGGATCACACATCCCTGGAGTCTATTTATAAGCCTCAGAAGAAACAAAGTGTCAGGGGGCAAATGCAAATGTGACCCTTCTTTAACTGACTTTGAGCACTATATCATAGAGAATGGATTAGTAACAAATAAAAGCCATTACCATTATCAAATCAATAGTGTGTTATTGATTTAATCTTCCATTTGTTAAAAGAGGAAAGTACAGAAACTTTCCTGTACTTTATATCAGGAGAGAATGATTGAAAGAAAAGTGTACGTGTATGTATTGTATGCCATTTTGTTAATCCTTTCTTTGTTTACTGTAACACAGATGCCTTCATCAGTGCCAATATTGGAATCAGGAAGGATTAAGTGTATCCCTCCTGCACTGCGAGTGTGTGTATTGTTAGGGAGATGGAGAGGGTATATTTCTGCTGCATCACCCATTTCTGAATGGCCCAGTCAAGGTCAGCCAATCAGGAGGGAGTCAGAGTCTGTGGAGGTAGAAATCTGAAGCAGCACCTGAACACAGCATGCCCTGTACAATATACACAAACAAAAAGACACATTCAATTCTAATATACACGTCGCAATATCACCATGGCATAGTCAAAAGAATATATCTATATACATATATAGACACAGCATGGCCAGAATCGGAATAATGACAGCAGAAACTGTGGAAAAAAGTGAAGCCTTCACTAGAAGTTTAAAGCATTGTAGCTTGTTCTCGGCTTTTTGACGTACTGTAGTTTATCTAAAGCTCTCAGGTTTGTAGCCATATAAATGCCAGGGTTTCAAATAGAAAAAAGAAATTAGTTTTTAGGTAAAGAGTAGACCTCAGCTGGTAGATACATTTTACCAAAAAGTAATTCCTACACACTGTATATCACTTCTCTGTGACTTTGTTAGAACGGATCCAATCATTCTTGTAGCATGTATAGACACAGCATGGCCAGAATTGGAATAATGCTAAAAAAAAAAAGGTCAGGCACAAGTTGTGTATCCTTATGCTGAAAGCCTCCTCTAAAACACATCTTAAACATGGTTTTGTATCTGTTTTGGAACTGCAGGCTGAAGGACATAGATTTCTCAGGATCAAGGAGGTAGTCTTTTACATTTCCATCTCATTACATATAAAATTTAAAACCCAGAACTACCGCAATCCCTATCTACCTGAAAGTACACCAAATACTGCTCAATAAACCTGCAGCATGACTCGATCCACCTTCTCTTAAATTACAAAGGAGACTTGCTCTCTGTATAATAGCACGAAGATGGTGCAACTGACTTCCCCTGGCTGTCTTCAAAGATAAAAGCCCCACCTTTTTAGTTAATAGTCTTTAGAGCCTCAGTGGTGAAGTATGGTGGCTCAGTTGCCATGTTTAGGTCCTTGAGCAAGACCCATAAACGTTCAGCTGTATCCTATCTCAAATGTAAGTCACTCCGGTGATATATAGCTATATAGATTTCAGCAGCAGCCGCATGCTTATCCTCATGCTAGTAAACTTGGTCTAAAATCGGCATTACATTTACTCACTTATAAGAAGTGTAAACGGCTGTAAATATAAATGTCTGGAAGCCATTCAGCTACACAACACTTCCGCTTCTACTGGGTTATATCACTTTGCCAACCTTGTCATTCAGACAATAAATTAAAGTAATCTATGAATACACTGAAAGTGAATATTTTTTATTGTAGTTTATTGGGGAAAAGTCACAGATGGCATCCACTTTCTTGCACTGCCAATCTGATACCCCATGTGATGCACCTCAATGAAGCAAGTGAAATTCTGGTCATGAATTCTGAATCGTGTTCAAGACGCAGACGATCCTCTCCCTAGGTGAACAGCGGAGTCTGTAGAAAATCATTAAAAGTTTTCAGAACAGTAGTTACTCTTTGTCAATTAATATCTTTTCTATCCATACTTTCCCAGTGTAGCTTCTCTTCCTGTTGTACAGCTACATTAACCAATAAACAGCAGAAGAACATTAAGCAACATATCTTCAATGACACAGATTGAGGCTTAAATTAAATATCCAGAGGCAAAGTAGCCATTGTAACCAACATTAGATTCCTCTCAATTCTATTCCAGGACATTCTACAAGAATGATTGGATCCGTTCTAACAAAGTCACAGAGAAGTGATATACATTATGTAGGAATTACTTTACCTAAAAACTAATTTCTCTTTTCTATTTGAAACCCTGGCATTTATATGGCTACAAACCTGAGAGCTTTAGATAAAGTACAGTACGTCAAAAAGCAGAGAACAAGCTACAATGCTTCAAACTTCTAGTGAAGGCTCACACATCCAACCATGCACATTCCAAATGTCTCTCCCAGACCTTCTGAGTCACAAGACCTCTCAGCTAGCAACAGTCAAAAGTTGTTCAAGGGCCTTCTGTAACTCCACATCAGTTTCTTCTGTTCTTATTTATCTTGTGGTTATGACTGGAGATATTAAAGTGGCCTGGCAGTCCTCATCTAATGGCTAATACCAAGCTAACAATGCCCAAATAAATTCAACTTCTGCTGCAAGCTTGTGTTCAAAATGATAGATAATTTTGTGTTCCATTATCCTGGACTCTCTACTCTGCTCTACTCTATTAGAGGCTCATTCCTTTCTAATAAACTACCTTTTACCATATAGCATTGCGTGCTATGATTGTAACTTTGAGCTAGTGGTACCGTAACTTTGGATTCAAACAACTATTATCTTTCCAGAGAAGGTACACAGCCTTGCAATCATTTCTGCTTCAGAATGTACTTTTCCAGTACCTATTGAATGCCACCATAGAGATGTTTGTTCCAACGTAGAATCCAAATGACTTTCAATTTGTTCAATTAGTAAATCTAATTAGTAAAATGTTCTGACACATGTATATAATACATTTGTAAGGGTTTTGTTAAGATAACATGCTAATCCTACCCAAAAGCAGTGAATAACAAATGCAAAAAAAATGGTGGTGTGGCCAGTAATCATCTAAAGCAGGTCCTGGGGTCATTACCCATCAGATTTATTGAATTTTGTATGTTGGTGGTGGCTAAACTAATAAACGGGGATTTCCAATTATAATTGGTAGTGCTGTTATATTTAAAACTGGTCTTAAGACAAATTAATGGTTTTGATCTTGTCATGGGATCTGGGATATTTTTCTCATTGAGTTGTAGCAAATATGATGTGCCAACAGGCTATGTTAGACTTGGACCCAGGCTATGAACATTAAAACATTTAGAGAGGTATTTGCGTGATGTATTTATATGTCTGGGTCTTTGTGCGTATTTGGATAAGGTTAAGGTTGTTTAGTAAGCCCAAAAAGAAACAGACCTCATTGTTGAATAAAAGCAGATGAATAAAAACAGATGCTGTGGAACGTCCTGATAAATTATTGACGGACTATGGGCCAGGGAACAGGAAGAGAAGTTAGTTTGTACCAGAGTTGACTAATTATTGTTTATGATACTGACAAGGCCATACTGTGTGGAAAAAACTGTATAACATTCATCTATCACTAACTGCCTTGTTTGGGCTAAAAGTATGTCATACAGTTACGATTAACAATATGAATTTTAGCCTGACGTTATTTAAAAATGACTGAATAATCGACATTCTTTTAGAGCTCTAGTCAAGTCTGAGACAACCACTCATCAGAGACAACTATGAAGTGTCCACAAAAGCACCTAAACTCACCAGTCTCACAACTGTATACACAAACATTCAAAAACACACTTTATCATCTGGTCTTAGGGAGAGGTGTCTCATTGACCTCAGTGACTTCCTTTTAACGGTCCAAACAGCCTTACTTCCTTTAGTCACCATGCCCTGCTGTACTAGCCAGGGTTACTCACACAACTCACATTCATTCTGACAAGGTCTTCTTGGTCCTACAGTGCAATAGCAAGCAACATAACCCTTACTAGTGATGACATTGCAAGACACAACTCTTCCTGGAGTGGAGTTTAACTGGTAACTGTCTCAGACGTACATTTTGACTCTGGTAGGAATTCTGGGCCGTGTGACAAGTTATAAACTGTGTCCCAGTTTACAGATAACTTTACTCCCTGGGTTGCCTTGTGTTTATTTAAAGCCTCGGAAGTCTTCCCCTAGACTTTTGCTGTGGTTCACAATGCAAAGTCTATGACTGCAGGTGAATATTGAGACGGAGATTCCCTGTAGAAGCTGACAAAAAAGGCATAGGAAGTAACAGGATTTGTCATTTTTTGTATGGGAGCAGCGAACATTGGTGTAGTGTGTCTGCAGGAGGTGGAAAGATTGGTTAAGGCTCTCTGCAGGAGCTGGTAGAATTAGTCAAGACTAAGGGATACCAGGGGGGTGGCCAAGAGTACTTGCAGGAGCAGTCCTGTGGAAGTGGAAGTACCTGGTCAAGGGTGTTGTGGGAAACAAGAGAACTGGTCTAGAACTTCACAAGTAGCTAGCAGAATTGGAAAAACTTTCTGCAGCACCCTGGGATTAGTCAGATTGAATGTGGGAATGAAGCAATTGGTAAAATGTGGGATCAAATGTCTAGATTCCATACGAGAGTCTGCAGGAGATCGGTCAAGTGTATCTGCAAGAGAAGACGGGTTGGGTCAAGATTAGCTGTGGGAACTGGTGGAATTGGTTAAGATTACCTGCATATAACGACACAGGTAGTAAGGTTACCAGTTTCTGTGGTAGAGGATGGGCCATTTCAAATACATGAGCTGATTCACTTCGCTCTTGAAACATGTTTTATAATAAAAGAAATGCATTTGTAAACCAGACTCATTTAGTAGGTATTATTCATGCAGTCGCAGCACAGTTGTTCCCACCTTACTTCTGAGCAGTACACGTGTTAGCATTACACTTCCTTTCCCACATATCTCACTTGTGGTTTAAAATAGAATGTTTATTTCGGTGCTCTGCCAGAGCTGAGAATTTGATCCGGGAAGAGTTACAACGGAAAAGACGGCAGGTGAAAGAGATGATGACACTTCAAAGGTGAAGGAGAAAAAAAAAAAAAAAACAATGATCCGGCAGTGGCCTTAATCCAAAAAACACCTGCCATGAATGAGGTTCCTTTGAAGCCGTTCACCAAGCTGATGTTCTGGCAAATGTTCCAAAAAAAAAAAAAAAAGGAGGTACAGCATTTCCATTTGAAACAAACAGCAGTCTACACATCAAGAGGGAGAGAAAATGCATTGGGAAGTGGCATGATAAAGCCAGTCCACTGTAAGTATGTCAGGATATCCAACTACGGACACATATCGTCGAACAGTTCATTTCCATTGCACTGATTCTGTATTGTTTTATGGTTGTACTTATTTCAAAGGTCTTTTCTCCAGCAGTTTGACATTATGAACCTTGGTGCCACTCAAGTAGTTTTGCTTGATCAAACAATTACATAGGTAGCAATTTCTGTAAATAAATTACTTTTATACTATCAGCAACTACAAAGACTAAGAAATCAAGGTTTTGTTTTTATCTCTGTAGGTCTGTTTGGGTAAGGCATATTGAGGTTTCTTTAAATATTTTTTTGCTAATATATATATATGTATATATATATGTATATATACATATATATATACATATACATATATATGTATATATATATGTATATATACATATATATATACATATATATATATTGTTCAGCGGTAAAGAATACTAATGTCAATCCTAATGAGATTCGGAGTAAATAGCTGTCTTTTGACTGGTGCTGGAGAGCTCACAATGATTTCTCAGCTGATCAATGGCCTGGTTGGAAATACAGCAGTATTTTATTGAACATGTGAAGCAATCGGTTACAGTGTATGGATAGAGCTATGAATTTCCCTGACCTTACCTTGACCACTACACTATAATCTCTCCCAATACTCAATACACAGACACACACACATATTAAGACATACTCTTGAACAATAACAAGACTCTGCACATAAAGGAAATTTTTCGTAAAAAACAATGAAATCATTTTCATGGCTGAATTAGGAAGCTGTCACAAGCTTATGATGGAATTTAATAGGAACCATGACAAGCGCATCTCACACGAGCCAAATTTGGGAGCGATGACTCAAATTGAATCAAGAGATACAAATTCATGAGAGCACACTGAACACACACTCCATTTTGACCACCTTTTTGAGACCTTTATCGTTTCCTTTTCAGAACGAAAATGTCAAACGTCATTCCTGCTTTGTGTGTTCTGGCCTCCGACGACATGACAGCTTTCCGGCTTGGTGACAAACTAATTTATCATTAATGAACGTGCAGGCTGTATAGCTAGTGGGTAATTGGAGTCAGCCTATTTTTGCTCACCATTGGGTCTTCCGTCGAGTTTGACGTCACATCAAACTATAAATAGGCCAACCAGCATTTCCTGTACAAAGCAATCACTTTTCTAACTCATCACATTTATCATTGAGGCATCATAAACATACAAACTGCCTTCAAGTACTGAATTTAGCTTTCATTTCTTCTTTGACTTCTGTATGTATTCAATGTTTTCAAGGGCCTTGGCACAGATTCGAAGTGCCTTTAGATATAAATTCATCAGAGTTCTTCCAAAAGATATTTACTCGGTTGGTGTTTTGGCACTGGTGATGTAGAAAGCTGCCGAACACGTCACTTCGATATCTTCAACATCGAGCTATTTTCCTTCATATCAAGCCATTCAGTAGGCCCTTGAGCCTTGTAGATATGAGCGGACTCATCTGGAAGACACCGTGCCCATCAGGGTAGAAATTTTCTATTATCAACTGAAGTGGATCACTGAGAAGCAGTTTGTGATCCTTTCCTCTAAGGGCACAAATAACACATAACTAAATGACACCCAAGGCATAATAAAGTCACTGGAGGTTCTTTTAATCTGTACGTATTGTATTACGTATAACATACGAATTGAACGGAAACTAACTGAATTATCTGCCGATCTCTTTGCTTCCGCTGTTTAATCGAGCAACCGTCTAAGAATAGAAACAGGAAGTTTGGATGATGTTATGTGCCATTATGATATCCACATTTAATGGCATGAAGAAAAGCTTAAGTGCTTTAATGAGCTTCTCTCGCTCTCTTTTTTTTCAGAAGTTTAAAGGACAAAAGCATGCAGCTTGTCATCCTACATCGAACACAGAAAGTCCTCTGTCCTGCCTGAAGACATGTTGGGCTTGAAAACTTACTGATTAGAGTTTTTATATTTGTAGAGTTTCTATATTTCTATTTGCGTACTCAGACCAGTCATTTGAAAAACATCAGGTTTACTTGCGTTGATCATGCAGTTGGTCTTTACACATTTAGCAGTGGTGGATGGAAACATGGCTTAAATCACTGTACAGGAGGCACTTTTACCTGCTGCTCTTTATGATGTCTGTTGTATTTTATCTGAGCTCTGCCAGGAGCAACTCGCCAAGGCATGAGCGATCAATCACAGAGCAAGACAACATGCCATCCCTCTGCTGTATGTTCATAGTCTGGACATAGACATGGACTCTGCTGGATGTAAACAACAAGGATGTAATGGCTTTCCTGCTCTCAACTATATACGCTTGGTGCCTGCAAAGTATGTGAAGATATTACACGTTAAAATTACATATCAATATTACTGCTTGAGCCTTTAGCACAGTTCAAGAACAATTTCTTCTGCTGATGCAGATTTGCTCCATTGTTACAGTGCAAAACACAAGGATGTCCCACTGTTCGTGTCCCTTGCTACATTCTTCCATTGTGTCATGCACAGACATTTTAATTTGTCAGCCTTTTTAGGACTTGAATGTTTCATAGCTGATGCTAGCTCTGCAGCATATGCCAAAGTGTGAAAAGCAGCTTGGGTGCATCACGGATGGTGTGAATTCACACTCATTACAACAGCACATTGCCAGCCATGTGTCTAAAAATGAGCAGTAGGCTATGTATGAGCTTAGAGAGATTTAATATAAAGAATACTAATACTAAGAATAAAATAATGTAGCTGTCAGATGTCTCTGAACTATGAAGCTTTTCACATTACTGAATAAACACCATATTTAATCACACATTCACACACATACATCACATACTGGCATCATATTTCACTTAAAACAACAGTGTTTCATAGGCAACCTACAAAGTCACAGCCCCATAAGGCAGAAGCCACTGGCTGAGCAAAGCCCCACATCAGACAGAGGCCTCTAGCTGAGCAAACACACAGTTGGGTAAAGCCTCTGATTGGGCAGAGCCCCATGTTAGGCAAAGGCCCTTGGTTGGGCAGAGACATCTGACTGGGCACCGGTGCCTGTTAAAGCAAAGCCATATTAGGCAAACCAATGGGTTGGGCAAATCCCAGTGTTAGGCAGAAGTCCCTAGCTAGGCAAACCAATA
>JAOTRN010000036.1:2156756-2173086 GCA_028566695.1 Bagroides melapterus
TTATGTTCTGTAAAGCTGCTTTGAGACAATGTCCATTGTTAAAAGCGCTATACAAATAAAATTGAATTGAATTGAAATGAAGTGACAACAGCTCTTTTTTAAAAAAAAAAAAAAAAGCACTCCTGGAGTACAGAACAGAAACGACTAAAGAGGGAGCCGATTTTAAGATCCCAAGCCTTCCTCCCATGTCCTCATTTAGTGATGGTGATGGAGTTTTTGGGGTTAACTGGGCATCATTGTAGGTTTGTGGCTAATTATTCTGAAATCCCCAGGCCTATAAAAAAAAGTAGCGCCAGATCCAGATTAAGTCCAGTGGACGAAGCCATGCCAGATGGCGAGATGATAAGATAGGAGATGAGAGAGCACCGAGGGGTGCAAGCATTGAGAGCTGAGCTGTGTGTATGTGAGACAGCAAGCCTTTGAAGTAATAATAGCAGAGCTGAAAAGCACTTCTGAAGAAGAAGAAAAGGAAAATACGTAAATAAAGAGCCGATCTGTAAGATCCCAAGCCTGCATCCCGTATCCTTGTTCCACTCTGAAATGCTAAGAATGTTGAGTAGGGTTAACTTTTATGGGTTCTGCCAATGGGAGTGAACCTTTTTCAGATCATCCCATTCAGAATAGTATTTTTGTCTCCTGTGGATCCAATGAAATATAGGAAATCATTAGCAAACGTGACAGGAAAAGCAATATTATATAACTCTTATGTCTTAATATCAATATTATGTAACTCTTATGTTTGCTAATAAAATGTGGAACATGAGTTATCATCACGATTGGGGTTATTTAATTTACAAAAGTGGTCATTAGAGGTAGAGACATTTTACGGCCATTAGAGGTCATGTTTATTCATTTTGGAGACATTTTGCGGGTTACAATTTTAACGTTACTGAGAGACACGTTCAGATTAGACACATTTAAACCTCGGTAAGCGTAATCACTTCTTACATTGATGTCTGGTTAGTTTCTACTGCTGCTTTGATGCTATAATTCATAATAAAAATTCATTATGTCCATTAGGGGTTTAAAAGTCATGGTCTTTAGATATTTATATCTAATATCTTATATCTATATTATTTCATATAGATGTCCTACAGTTTATATGCAGCTTTGTTGTTGATTGGTGTCAGTTTATTAGCTAAAACAATGTTGAACTTTTCCTTCAGGATCGTCTCTATCTCACTGTCAGCTACATCTTTCATCTCGATGATGTCCGTGTCTTTGTCAGAGTTAAAAGTGACTTCACTGTAGGTCCAACCAATCAGAGCTCTGAATCCAGTCGGGGTCTGGAGGGAACAGATGGATTTCTGGGTGAACAGAGAGTCTGGGCTGGTCTGCAGGAACTCGCTTGTCTTTAGAAAATGATCAATATCACGTGGCGTTAACAAAAATGAGTACATTGTCTTCGTGACACGCTTGTCGACAAGGCTGGAACTGGTGAAGGCTTCGTTCTGGACCTGAGGCTTCCTTCCGGTCTTCTCCAGCGTCCAAGTCTCACCGTCATTCAGCAGGCGGAAGATCCCTCCTGGCTGCTCTTGATCTTTCCCTGCGATCATTTCTAAAGGGTACCAGATCTGACACGACACTCCAAAACTCACATCAGTGATAAACGGCTTGCCTTCGATCTCCACCAGGTTAATGAGGTGTGAATCCAAGGGATTAAAGTCATTTTTGAGCGTGTTGAAGACTTTAGCTCCCAGCGTGGTGTATTTGTATCCCATCTCTCTCAGCACCCAGGAGAAGAGAAGGTTGCTTTCACAGCACCAGCCTCCACGACCGTTTCTCACAATCTTCTCATAAATGATCTGCAGGTCCATGGTGTTCCGCTCTCCACAGTGGAGGCTGAGGTTCTCGAAGGGGATCTTCATCACATGCAACTCATGGACAGTGTGAAGCGTGACCAGGTCGGGTTTCTCGTACATCCCGCTAAACCCGATCCTTCTGAAGTATTCCTGCAGATTCATTATGTTCCTGCAAAAGGTTGAAAGCACAAACTGTTTCCCCAAAATTTAGAGAACCGTGTGTAAAAAGTTAGCAGCTCTTCACTGTAATTTTGTAATACTGGTTGAAATTGTAAGCTAAAATGATTATAATTATTATTCCGGATATTAGTCTGTATGGTGGCTCACTTGAATTGAACAGGTTTAACAGAGATCTTAACTCAAAACAACTCAATTAATCTATAAATTAACCACATATGTTACGTGTTGCGTGCAGAAGCCACACATGATTCCAACTGTTTAATTAGTTGATCTTGGATGTCAATACACTCAGCTGTGGCTTAAACTTGGTTGGAATGAAAACCTGCACGCACACTTTTCCTTTCTGGATAGATTGGACACCCCTGATTTATGCTTTATGACTGGGATAAACAGTCAGAATATTATTATGCAAATTTATGCAAACACGCGTAATATTTAAATATCTGGATAATATCTGTGATATATTTAGTTTTACAGTTAAACGAATGTTTTCCGGATCATTGAAACATGCAAAAAACGTTATCAAGATAATACTTTCCGTCATTCTTTCCCTAATGCAGTCACTTACTTAAGTGAAACAGCACGTTAAATCTAACCAAATAACAAAACAAGCATTACACCATACCTTTAAAAAGAACAAAGAACAGCTGATAGTTGTTGACACGCTTGTCCACAGGTCAGGAAGAATATTTTTCAATCTGATCAATTCAGGAGCAGAAATGTAAACAAATTCGAGGCGACTCGTTTCACGCTTCCGGGTTTAGAAAGCGGAAGTAAAATAATTTAGGGTAAACAGCACAGAGTGCTGCACTGAGTTGCTAGTGCTGTCAAGATAAACTTTTTAAAACAATAAAAATTTCGTTCCAAAAGTTTTCGGAAAATATTCCTTATTTTAAGTATTAAAGCACGCTTCTGTCACCTGGTGGTCAAAAGTAGGAAGTGTAAATAGTTGAATCTATAACCCATAAAGATAACACTGAATAACGCTATAGAACAAACTTTAGATTGGAATACACTTAATCGTTTATATTTAAGACAACACTAGCCCCAGCACTCGACCCAGACCAAATTTAAATGAAATCTGACCTTTGTCTTGTGTATTTTCTCTCTGAGGGTATAGTCCATATAGATTATAGTCAAGTCATGTAAAAATAAAAGGAAGTGTCTTTTACATTTTATTGATAGCGTTTACATTTTTAACGTTATTTTTGTATAGATCAAAAGACTGGGTCAAACAATCTTCTGACCTTAATCCTCTGCTATCTTTCTTATAATAGTTATATTGCTATAACTTTAATGCATTTTTTTTGTTTGTCTTGTCAGACAAGAGGGTGTTTACTCTTTGTGGTTCATTGCTCTTCATTGGCCTTGACTTCTGAACTGCTTTAACATGACACCAACACCATAGCCTATTGTTTTTTCTTTTCTAAAATTAAGTTTTTCAACTCAACAATACAATCTGTACTAGCTAACAACATTACAGAACGATATTATGCAAGATTATTTGTAAGCACAGTGAGACAAATGTATTTATTTATTTATTTATTTATTTATTTATAGATTCATTTAGCATTTTTCACATCTTCTTAAGAACTTTATCATAGACAGGAAGCTTATACCGGGGACATATGAAAGAAATACAACATATGGCAACTGGGTCTCTATTTAAGAGAATTTCTTAATGCATATTTAGACGCACAAATAAACAGCGACATTTTTTAATATCTAATAAAGAAAAAATGTAGGAAAGAAAATATATACTCTAAATTATTAACCACTATTCTAGAATGACTAAAATCAACAGAATGTCCAAGATTGCTAAACAAACATTCCGATTTATACTAATACAAATATTTTTGGGTGGAATTTATTTATTTATTTATTTATTTAATACATTTACAATTTATAAAACCGTTATTCCCACTTCGTGACTGCGCGTGGCTCAGCTTTCTTGCTGTGTGATTGGAAGTAGTCGTAATCCCTTAATTCAGAAAGAGTTAATGCACTGTAATTGGATGAAGCAACTCTTCTCATGAATTATTCATGAAGCTAGTGTTATAAAACTGTTAGCAAACTGTCGCGGTCTCCTGAGGTAAAGATCTTTATAAATTAATTTACTTATTTGCTTCTGTACTAATAATATCTGCCAATGAACAACTAAATAAAAATAAAAAATAAGCAACATATAAGAAAAACATTACAGAATTAAGTTAAAAACAGTAGTCTGGAGATTTGGGAAATAACGCTCAGAAATATTGGTCTTTACTACCCTAACTCCAAGCAGAGATTAAATCTTTCAGCTAGTGACGAAAGACTCAGCTTGTGTAAGTAAATTATATTTTCCTCTTTTTGGATGATTTTTTGCCTTTTTTTTTACTTTTACTTGCCTTTTAGTTTATTAAGAATAATGTTTTGTCGTTTATTATGTGGAAACTACATGGTAGCTATGGTAACTCAGTATAAAACCGTGCATATACCTTATATTGGCCATTAGGTACACACACACACACACACACACACACACACACACCAAATGTTTAATTTATACACTTAATGGATGTAGTCAGTTGTTTTTGTTATTATTCACGTTTATCCCCATTTATTTCAGAGAAATGAGATCACAGGACCATCAGTGAAAAGATATTAATTCTTGTGATTTGGGGTGTTAACCTAGTGGAAATGCATCAACGATTTCACTAGTGTCAGTTTGCTTAAATTAAATTTTTGGTCACACTACATGTCATGTCATGTCATGTCAGAAATCCTGGATATAGATTTCAATTTATCCCTTATGATAGCAAGGAAAAACTCCCTGAGACATCATGAGGAAGAAACCGTGAGAGGAACCAAACACGAAAGTGAAGCCATCCTCACCTGGTGACATCATTGAGTGTGATTATTTGCGTTTACAAACAAGTCACAAGTGTCTTTGCACCTCTATATCTATTTATGGCATTTCCACAAAAAAAGAGAAAAGATCTAATCCCTTACTGGGCTATTTGTTTCAATTCAATTCAATTTGTTTGTATTATGCTTTTTTAACAATTCACATTGTCTCAAAGCCGCTTTACATGAGCAAAGAAACAGATTTAAATTTAAAAATTTTAAGTTTTAAAATTAATCTAATCTAATCTATCAAATCTTACTATCTATATTTAACTTTTATCCCTAATAATCAAGTCTGAGGTGATGGTGGTGAGGAAAAACTCCCTGAGATGAAATGAAGAAACCTTGTGAAAAGAGAGAAAAAGGGGATTTAACTTTTTTTTTAATTTAATGTACATGCACACTTCAAGGTGCACATAAAGCGTGCTTTGTGACACTCGGGAAACAGAACAACAGAATGGAGAGATTGAGGAAGTGGCACGCTGACGAGGAAATTAAAAAAAAAATTGTGGCAAGATGATTTTTTTATTTACTATAGTCAGTTCAATGGCAGTGCGTCTAGTTTGCAAACATTCAATCGCTAATATCCGTCATCATTATGAAACAAAACATTCTTTAGCTTTCTCAAAGTACAGTGACGAGGCATGAAAACAGAAGGCTAACGAGCTCCTAGCTAATCTTCAATATGAGCAGAACGTGCTGCTACGTCCCGTATCACCTCAAGAAAGTGCCACATGGTCCAGCTCTCAGATTTCTGCACTAATTGCTAAAAGGAGAATTTGTCAGAGAATACCTTGCAGTGGACACCGAAGCAATATGTTCTCAGATACGAACGTTCTCACAAATCAGTTTGTCTCGGAATACCGTAACCCGACGCACATGGGACATGGTACCGAGGACATGGTACAAGACATCGGTGTGCAAATCAAGACAAAAGTTAAAAGGTAAAATTTAATTTTAATATAAAACAGCCTGGTACAACGCAGTGTTTACTTTTGGCCCACAGCTCTCAGACAAGTTTGATTTTTGGCCCGTTACAGGAAATAGTTTGGGCACCTCTGCTTCAGAGGAACCCGTGAAGTGACCCTCATCCCCATATGGGTGACACTGGACAGTAAATAATGTAAATGTAAATAATGTCCTTTCTACAACAGTTTATAGTCCAGTGGAATTAAGCAACTAAGCGCTCGTGAGGAACTAACTTCCACTTTTATCTTCCAGTTTCCAGTTTGAACAGTACAGCTGTCATTGTTTACTTTTATCCATACAGCAGTCGGTCCTTTATCTATCTCTAGCTATCTATAAGGTATTTTTGAGTTATACACAGAATAGTCATTTTCTTAGTTGTGTATATCTGATAAAGTGTACAGTTTGAAGACTTTCTTCTGCTTGCGTTTCTCACACTCTTACAAATCCATCATGGATTGGTTTCTTGGATGTTTTCTATGAGACTTGAAAGCACAGTAACGGATAAACAGGATACAAATCAGCATTTCTCTGCCATCTGGACGTCCCCTCTTACCTACTGAGTAATTGACAGCACTCTGATGCAATTAGCAGCGTTAACGTTTAATGTTTAACAGCACTGTAACTAAAACTAGGTGATAGAGATGCTGGAAGTATTGATTAACTCGCACAAACGCTGAACATTAACTCTACGTATTTAGCAAAAACCAGAAGACGACGCTGAAATGTTGAGAAAAAGCGGTTTCTTTTCTAACTGATGTCTGTTGAAGCAACTCTGTATGACACGTTTGCCGCTTTTCTTGTAAGCGTTTACGCAGTTATGTCAGTCACATCGTTGGATTCGAGCCATAACACAGTCGTTGTGATTCTCTTATCTGTTTCTCTTATCATTACAGCAGGTGTAGTTCACCTTCTTTCACCTCAGGTTTACGTTCTGACCGGCGTGAGGAGCAGAAATGTGTGCAATAGGTTGTGTGTGTGTGTGTGTGTATATGTGTGTGTGTGTGTAAAGCAGATGAGCAACAGGGAGCAACAGTTTATATTCCATACTCCACATTTATGTGAAATTTAAGTACGGCCGTAAATTATTTCAATCATTGTGTCTAAAGGTAACACAGATGTACAGTGCAGAACAGAACAGTGTGTCTGTGACTCAGCAGGTTCTGATTCACTTTAAATGACAGGAAGAGACAGGGACAGCCTCTGCTCGAGACTTGTGCTCTAGTTAACCTTTTCGACTCGTCAGGTTTCTGACGTAACTCTAAACAGATCCTGAGCCATGAATACGACTGCAGGAGGATAAACACATTCAGTAGAATCAGACGACAGCACAGATGACTTCTCCTCCCTGCCCGAGACAAGCACAGGTACTTTACTGATTTCACTGAGAATGAAAAAGGATTGTAAATATAATAAGGATATCTTTGTGTTAGTCATATTGTTTCAGTTGTCTGCTGGAATCTTTCCTTGGGGTTGAAAATTGTGATACATGAACAAAAAACATGTATGTTCTTGGATATATATCTAGATTTCTTTTAGGTTTAGAAAGATTATGTGTCTTTTGAGCTTGTATGAGGTAATACAGTAAAATACTATGAAGTTGCTGGCTTTTTTCTGAGCATGAGAGTAAAGACTGTAAATTTTTTGTAGGTTATGCCGACGTATAATTTTAATCCAGTAAACAGGCAGGTATAGAATAGAATAGTAGAGTGTAGTATAGTATAGAATAGTATAGAATAGAATAGAACAGAATAGAATCATATAGTATAGAAAAGAATAGTATAATACAGTGTAATACAGTATAGTGTAGAATGATATGCAGCGTATTATCCACAATATTGTTTGTTTACACAATAATGAGAAAACAAAGAACTTTTTGCTTTGTAGACTTAAGTATCTTTGCTTCTTCAAGGTTAATTCCTTATAATATCTATAAAGCTGCATTGTGACAATTTCCATTGTTAAAAGTGCTGTACAAAAACTGCAATTGAAGTGAACTGACCATTCATGGACATTGACCTATCCTAAAAATGCATAGCAGTTGTTTTATTTGACGTTCTTTTTTTGTCCGCAGAACCAATTGAAAATGACGGGCTTTTCACACCACCCGCATGACAAAGAGGCTGTTGAAGGACTATCGTTTGTGAGTAAAGTCTTCTTTAGTCTTCTGTCCTTCTTTACAACACTCTTACATTCCTGTTAGAACCTTTCAAAAGCATTTATTATTTTTTTTTTCCTGTTATTCTTCCCACAGAGGGAGAGGAGAGAAAGTTCTGCTACTGAGGCCAACTCCTTTCCTGAAGGCTGTTTGATTCCAGACTACAGAGAACCAGAGCTTCCTCTCAGACATGGGAATAAATACAAAGCCAGCATGAAGAACATGATTCCTGTTCGCTTCAGCTCAGGGTAAACCTGCTCCTTGTCACGTGTGTCCAGTGGTGATGATGACGACGACGATGATATGTTATTTAACGTTATTTAAGTGTTATTATGTCATACACACTGAGGGAAGCGCTGTTTATCCAGGGTAGAGAGAAAGTAGCTCCTCCCACTTTTGGCACAAGCCATTTTTGCTTCCTTGGTCTAACAATTGCTGATGGCTGCTTCATCATTCAATTTAAAAGCCCGATAATAATAAACCATGAAAGAAAACTTTATTTACCGTACTGGATACTTTCCCATCAGCTCTTTATGTGCTTTAGATACAAACACAAGCAAGAATAAAAAAATGATTATTAATTATTATATATACTTTTTTTTCAGATCAAACCCCATGGACGATGCCGGATTCTTCTCCTTCAGCTCGTTCACATGGATGACGCCCATGATGTGGAAGTTGTACAGAAATCGTCTGGATAAAGACTCTCTCAGTCTTTCTCCTCATGACGGAGCGCACACAAACGGAGAGAGGTAGGTGAAGCTGGGAGTTTATTCAATCCTTCGTTACATATTTACCTGCTAAATTACATCAAATTCCTGCTAACTTAAATCAACTTTCTTTCAGTCTGTAGCTGCAGAATGTCTTATTTATTACTAAATAACTTTAAAGTGTATGTTTTGTAAGTGGAAAATAGAGCTGGAGGAAGTGTTACACAGATAATAATCACTTTTTATTAAAAAAGATTTAAATTAAGATAATAATAATAATAATAATAAGAAGAAGAAGAAGAAGAAGAAGAAGAAATGGTTAAAAACAAAACAAAAGAATTTTTAATAAATATCTGAAATAAAATATATAAAAATAGATATTTTTACTTTTATAAAAAAAAATATAAAACAATACTTTAATGCTTAAACATTATTATTATTATAATTATTATTATTTTAAAATAAAAGTTTCAAATATTAAACAGCGAAGCATTACTTGTTACAGTAACTCACCCCAGCTTCATCACACCAGCACATCCTCAACCGCTTTAATTGTTATTCACAAGCTACGTTACTAAAGAGATCTGATTATCAGTAATGAACACATTATTCATTACTGTTTTTAATACTCTGCTTGTGTGTGTGTGTGTGTAGGTTGATAAGGATGTGGGAGGAGGAGGTGGCACGTGTGGGTATCGAGAAAGCGTCCCTCGGTGCAGTAGTCATGCGTTTTCAGAGGACTCGCTTTCTAGTTTCATCCATCATCTCTATTCTGTTCACGTTGTGCGTGTTTTTAGGTCCGGTACGTTCTTATAATCTATTTTTACACATTGTGAAATCTAAAAAGTTTAATATTAAATACTAATATTTTTAGTTGTTCAACGTGATTCTAATTTCACATGTAGGTGAAAAGTGGTAGGAAAATTATAATTTATTTTCCTGAAATTTTTTTTTTTTAGTTTTTTGTTACATTTTTAATATAAGGCTAATCTTTAGATTTATTTTTAGTTGCCGACTTGGCAATCCACAAGCATGCAAAACTTTTGTTTAAATGTGTATATTTAATGCAGTTTCTTCCTCTAAAGAAAGATTTTCTCACTCCATCTACAGTCTATTCTGGTAAACATGATTCTGACGTACGTGGAGCAGACCGAGGGATCCACGCTGGTGCATGGCGTCGGCCTGTGCGTAGCGCTGTTCATCACAGAGTTCAGTAAAGCGTTCTTTGCGTCACTCCTCTGGGCCATAAACCTGCGCACAGGCATCCGAATGAAAGGAGCCTTCAGCATGCTCGCCTTCCAGAAAATCATCACACTCCGAACGCTCAGCGATGTCACTGTAGGAGAGGTAACTTCTGATTGGTTAATCAGGAAATAGCTCTTACCCTTGATCAAACTGAGACTTTATTATTATTATTATTATTATTATTATTATTATTATTATTTTATTGATTTAACCAAAACTAGTTACTTGAATGAAAATTAATTAAATAAAAAAAAATTCCCGATTGGAATAAAATGACATCATTGTGAATTCCTTTGTCGAACCCGCAGATGATCAACGTATTAACGAATGACGGCTATCGTATGTTCGAGTCGATGCTTTTCAGCACCTTTCTGCTGTGTATCCCCATACTGCTGCTTGTGTGTATTATTTACTCTTGCTACATCTTGGGCTACACTGCACTCATAGGAATCATCACTTACCTCATCTTTATACCCATCCAGGTGAGCTACTGAACACTTCTGCTGAACTTTTACTACACCGCCCCTTTTTTTATTTGATTGGAGGTAAAAAGGGACGTTGTTTTGACACATGTATACACCAGAGAAAAATATTGAACTCTGACCGCTCTATAAAAAGACTGAAATATGAAAACAAGCACCAGCGACAGCAAATAAAGTGTGATTCAAGGGAATCAAATGGATAGGATTAAATTAACACGGGGTCCTTGGGTCATTTTTTATTTTACAGGTATTAAACATTTGATACATACTTTGGAATTATGAGTTGTTTATATGTTGTTTATATGTTGTTTATATGTTGTTTATATGTTGTTTTTTCAGATCGCAAGGGATTTTCATGAATACTTAATTTATTTTCCTCCTACGGACAAACTACAGATAAATTTGCTCTTATCCAAAGTAAAAATAATTATCTGCATGCTTGTGCTTTTCTTTAGTTCTTAACTGGTTTGTTGATCAGAGTGTTTCGGAGAAAGACCATCTCTGTGACAGACAAACGCGTCCGCACCACGAACGAAGTCCTGACCTGCATCAAACTCATTAAAATGTACGCATGGGAGGAGTCTTTCGAAAAGAAAATCATAGGTACACCTTTATAATTTCCATCCACATTTCAAACCTCAATTCAAATTGTTTGCAAAGCAAGTATGGTTATCTCTAATGATCTCTGTCTCTGCAGATATCAGGAAGGGGGAGAAACTGCTTTTGGAGAAAGCTGGATATATCCAAAGTGTAAACTCTTCCTTAACAGCTGTAGTTCCTTCACTGGCCACGATCCTGACCTTCATCGCTCACACAGCACTCCAGTTACCTTTGCTGCCGTCCACGGTGAGTATCCACCTTTTCTGCTGCTTCTTTTTTATCACACAGATCAAGTCCGGTAGCCTTCAGTACCTTTATCACCGTGGCAGTAAAATAAACTTCATGAGATCCTTTTTTCATTGCTGTTCATCACATGAAACGTTTGAGCCTGTGGTGTATTAGGCTTTTATACCTTCTATAAAAATAACATGCACAGTCAGGGAGTTTGCAACAACAATGTAATGGAAAAATAAGCAGGTTGTTCGTACTGTATGTTGTAGGCCTACACCATCATCGCTGTATTTAACTCCATGCGGATGACGATGGGGCTGCTGCCGTTCTCTGTTAAAGCAGTGGCCGAAGCGAAAGTGGCTCTGACACGATTAAAGGTCAGACTTCTCTATTCTCTTCACTCCTGTTCCACTCTGTATAGCTTTTTAAACATTTTTAGAATAAAGAAATCCTGTGATTTCCTTCCCAGAGGATCCTGATGATAAAGAACCCCGACCCCTACCTGATCCAGAACAAAGACCTGAGTGACGCTTTAGTGATGAACAATGCTTCGTTCTCCTGGAAACCATCTGAGAGCCCAGCGACTCTGGCCAACGGGGTGAAGAATGGTAAAGTGGAGCCTGCAGAGATCAATCAGAACGGCACACACACACAAGACATTAAACCAACACTAAGGAACATCACCTTTACTCTTCCCAAGGTTCGTGTCTGTTACTAAGAAACCTGAAACAGCAAAGTTCTCGTGCTTTCTTCCCAATCCTGCATCAGAAAAACAAATAAAAAATATGAAAAAATATAAAATATGAAATAAATAAAAAATAAAAATATGAAATAAATGTCACCACAGAGAAAACTTATCTAACCCAGATCTAGAATTATTTTTAAGCCTCTTTATGTGGATAAAAACTGTACATGTGTAAGCCATTACAATAGAAACAATAACATACTAATGTTACTGTAATAGAAAATTAATGCACACTTTCTGTCCAATCAGAGCAGAGCATTCAACAAAGCCATGCTATAAATATGGATTTAACGTATGATAAGTTTCCCTGGTGATTGAGAAACTTTTTTTGTTGTTTCAGGGAAATTTGCTTGGCGTTTGCGGTAATGTTGGAAGTGGTAAAACCTCGCTGATAGCAAGCATACTTGAGCAGGTACAGTACTTAACTGTTTACTTACATTTACATTTACAGCATTTGGCACATGCTCTTATCCAGAGCGATATTAAAAAAAAAAGTGCTTTTAACTCTCTATTGTTGAATACATTAACTCTGGTTCACTAGATTACAGAGTTAAGATACCATGAGCCTTTACTTTTCCCCATTCCTACCTTGTATGTTTTAATAAAGATTAACTATTTATCTTGCTCATAGCTGCATCTTCAGAGTGGATCAGTCTCGTTAAATGGAACGTTAGCTTACGTTTCCCAACAAGCTTGGATCTTTCACGGATCTGTACGAGATAATATTTTAATGGGAGAACCTTTTGACCAAGAGAGGTAACAAACAACGCTGAAACTACTCTACTTTAACCTTTAACAAACATGATCTAAATGTTCTACTACATCTTTTCTTCCACACAGAAATTGTCTACACTGTTGTTTATGTCTGATTAACCGTTAAGGGAAAGACTTTTTATTTGACTATTAAAAATAAACCCTTTAGCTTTAAATCATTTGTAATCATGTGTAAAGTGTTAAACTAAAAATATCTGTAATCCATTTTATAGCGTAATCAAGCACATGTAAGACTTTCTCTTATGAAATGGTTAGGGTTTCACAGAATTCGTTATTTTTTGTGTTGTAGGTATAACCGTGTTATCCACGCCTGCAGTCTGAAGTCGGATCTTGCCATTCTCCCGTACGGTGACCAGACAGAAGTGAGTTTTCAGAGCCTAACATGGTAATGTTGGTCTCTCTATCATCAGGTGGAGAATGTAGGCGTATACATCTTTTTAATGTGTGTGATTTTAGATCGGAGAGCGCGGTCTGAACTTATCAGGTGGTCAGAAGCAGAGAGTCAGTCTAGCGAGAGCCGTCTACTCCAACCGAGACATCTTCCTATTGGATGACCCTTTGTCGGCGGTCGACGCCCACGTGGGCAAGCACATCTTTGAAGAGTGCATCAAGAAAGAGCTAAAGGGCAAGACCGTGATCTTGGTCACGCATCAGCTTCAGGTATTTAAGTGACTTTTGTTCTTGTTTTATAGGTCTGCCCCCACTACACAGATTTTTATTTTTATTTTTTTTTTGTAAAGAATTGTTGCCAGTCAGCTAGCTTGGACATTGGACCCAGTGGAGCAGTTATTTCTATTCTGCAAACACATTTTCCTTTAAAATTTACTGAAAGTTGACCTGACTTGAGTTGATTATGAGAATGGTTCCGTTGCAACCGTATGATTGGAAACCTGATAACCAATCAGAACAGAGCTTTTTACATATCGCTAGAAGGGTGTCTGATATCAGAGAGAGGAATACGTGCAGCCGTTCTTAACACACGCTTTGGCTGAATCATTCTAACTCAACACATGGGTAAACATCAACTAACCAAACATCATCACTCAAGTTATTTATTTGTCTCTCTTTTAATGTGTAACACAATTGGTGGTTATCATGCATCGATTTATTTTATATCTCCATTTTAACACCACTGTACTGTCTCTCTCTCGCTCTCTTTCTCTCGCTGTCTCTCTCTCTCTCTCTCTCTCTCGCTCTCTCTCTCTCTTTCTCTCTGCAGTATTTGGAATTCTGTGATGAGGTCTTGCTCTTGGACAACGGGAAGATTAAGGAATGCGGACCGCACTGTGCACTGATGAAAGCAAATGGTCGCTATGCACATCTCATCAACAATTACCAGCCGGAACAGAGCGAGGTAACGCCATTATTATTTTATTGATTTAGCTCATGGATTTTTTTTTTTCAGGCATACGGTAAAATGTGGATTTTTTCTGTTATTTTTTGAAGGAGAAAAAGGAGGAAGCCCCGACGAGCCCCTCTGATCACAGTGAACACAGCAAACAGGGAAGAGCAGGGTCCAAAAGTGAAGGAATCGTAAACGCAGGTCAGAGGTCAGGGTACATTGAGCTGATGTGACTTCGATAAGGCTGAAAATTACAAATAGTCAGGATTCATCCTGTCATGATTACACATTATTAATCAGATAATAGAGTTCTGGGTCAGCAGTTTATTTAGAAATACATGATAAAAAGAACCCAGTGAAGAAGTGTAAAAATCTGAGAGGTTTCGTGGCTTCCAGCTGCACAAATTTCAATTATCCAAAGACGAGGATTCGACCACATTTTATAGAATGCAGTAATCATTTATTTCATTTCTGTGTTTGTTGTCGTCCTGTCCAGCCTTCGACATGTCTGATGAGAGACTTAAACCAGCACCTGATGCTCTGGAAGTAAAAGGTGATGTAATTTTCTCTTGTACATGCAACAAATATCTATAGGCATGCTTTAAGTCAGGAAATATGAAGAGAAACCCACAGATCTGCTCATTTAAATGTGTTCCTGAACTTCAGAGGATAAAGACCAGCTCGTCACCAAGGAGGTCTCTCAGGAAGGATCAGTTACTTTCAGAACTTACCATCAATACTGCCGTGCTGCTGGAGGTATCACACGCATACACACACACACACACACACACACACTTACTAACACACTCAGACTTCTCACTCACACTCTTCACTCACTCACTCAGTCACTCCCTCTTGCTCACTTATTTCTTTTTTCTGTCTTTTCTCTTTGTCTCTCACACTGTTTAGGTTACATTCTGTTGTCTTTTGTCATTCTATTATTCATCCTCCTGGTGGGAATGACTGCCTTCTCCAACTGGTGGCTCAGTTACTGGCTAAGTCAAGGCTCTGGGGTAAGCACACACACTCACACACACATACATACACACACACACACACACACACACACAGTATTGGTTATATTGCATTAGCAGAGACCACTTAACATTTACAAATAATCTCAATTAACAAAAGAAAGTGAGCTACAAACAAGCTTTCAAACATTCTGCAAATTTGCACACTTGCCTTTTTTTTTTACTCTGTGTTTACATTTCTAAGTCATGCAAAGTGCCGACAGTTTGGACCACAAAACATGAAGTAAAGTAAAATTAGAATAAACCATTTAAACCAATTAAATTCCCAAAGATGGAATTAGTATATAACAATATTAATACTGTTTCCCCGTATGGAGGTGATATACCCAGTTAAACCAGGATAAGTAAAACTGGTAAAACAGTTTATTATGAACATTGCATGCTTTGGATTTTCAGTACTAAAATGATATAGGATTATAAGTTAAAGGACAAAATATAAAATCATTCTTGTTTACTCACTTGTGCAGAAATGATTATTCTGTTTAACTATGTCTATTATATGCATCAGAATACAACAAATCTCACCACGACCATCAGTGACATCTCCAAAAATCCAGATCTGGGCTTCTATCAGATGGTATATGGCTTGAGTGTGGTGGTCATGGTGGTGCTGAGTGCCATGAAGGGTTACGCTTTCACTAAAGTGACGCTGCACGCTTCCTCTAAACTCCACGACACCATGTTCAGGAGGGTGAGACTTTCACACACAAATCTATCTGCACAGACGATAGGCCAGGAAGCCAGTGCTGTGAATATCGATGCCATTAGCTATGAAAATTCATGGTTAAATACAGCTAGATAACTTGAAAGAAATGTGTTATACAAAACTGAAAAGTTCTTTATTACAATATAGCACAGTGTAGTACAGTAAATTATAGTGTAGTATAGTGTTAGTATATTGTAGTGTAGTGTAGTATAGTACAGTGTGGTATAGTATAGTAGAGTACAGTATAGTACAGTACAGTGTAGTACAATAAAATATAGTCAGTATAGTGTAATATGATACAGTGCAATACAAATTATATAATATTGTTTAATATATTATAGTACATATAGTATAGTATAGTGTAATGTAGTGTAGTATAGTGTAGTGTATAGTAGAGTACAGTATAGTACAATACAGTATAGTATGGTATTGTATAGTACAGTACAGTACAGTACAGTACAGTACAGTA
>JAOTRN010000036.1:2299421-2307599 GCA_028566695.1 Bagroides melapterus
AAGGAGAGAAAGAGAGATAGAGAGAGAGAGAGAGAGAGAGAGAGAGAGGTAACATAAGTGATAACAGGAGTTAACTTGTTTCATGGATAATCCACAATATTAAATCACACTTTGAATTAAAATTCACACACACACACACACACACACACACACACACTTGCATTGAATAAATCAAAATCAATGCAATACACATTTGCAGTTTCATTTGATTCACTTCATACACACAATAAGGAGAAGACAGCGACACTGAGATTAGCAAACATTTCTAGTAAAAATTAATCTGTTATAAACTGGTTTAAAATATATATATATATAATTGGTCTGCTGTAAGTAAACAACATACATAACATTTCCGAAAGGAGTCTTCAGTATCAGCGCCTTTCAGACCACAAGAAATCTTCAAGACCTTCAGAACTTTCTCAGTAAGGTGAAAAGCTACGTATTTGTCTTCTAAACCTAACCAGAAGGGACAAAATGAGTGAGTAACTAACTTGTCTCTCTCACTGATGTTCAGTAACATTACATGGAATTCTGAAGAGATAAAATGATTTTATTTTGAAAAAATATATTGAATCAAATTGTATTGGTGAAATAAAACACACTGGTTAAGATTAGGATTAGAGTTCGGGTGAGCGATCATATCGTACAAAAAAACAGACTCCTGAAACTGAATTACACAAAGATTCCATTCAAATCTATTGTTAATACGAGATATTTGGGATAGAAGAGCTATTTATAGATCATCACACACACACACACACACACACACACACACCTGAATGACTGACACTGACAAAGTTTTGTGTTCTGAAATGTCAACGCCGTATCAAAATTTTTCACCTGAGAAACAAACCAGTGCCTTTTTTTTAAACGGGGGAGGGGAATATTAGTATTACGAACTGACGTTTAGGGTAAAATATTATTTTTGTGTTTTATTATTTTGTGGGTGTGGTTATAAAAGCGGTCTCTCTAGCATTGTTTTACTGGCTCTAATGTGTCAGTATTGTTTTCTTCCTGCTACACAGGATAAGAGTTTTTGGATTTTGATCAATTTGTTTTGGCACCATTGAGTGCCGTTATGTGTCCTTACCCTGTTCAGGCCTCTCTCATACACACACACACACACACACACACACACACACACACACACACACATGCACACAGCCAGCTGCAACTCTGTTAGCATGACAGAGGGAGGATGGAGCACATATGATAAAGCCCTTTAGGGAGTGATGGGGAGGTTTCCTACAATGAGGCCCTCTACGGGACCGAACGCTGGGACAGACTCCTGATCCGCACCACGTGACCAGAGCGACTGAGAGACGACGACACAACGGATCACAAACCGAATACCGGTTTTAAGACTCTGACCTGTTATTAAGGTTCAAAGAGAAACACTTACAGTTCCAAAACGCTTTCTACGAAGGTTAAATCTAACGACTTGTTATAACGCATCAGTGAAGCATTATATACATTATATACATTGTTATGAAACTGTCTGCAGGTCAAGTAGTTCTTATAACGCAATATAACACCTTCTCCTAGCCTATGATGCAGCGAGTGGCATAACTACGTATGTGCATGATGCCTTATGAATACATTATAACATATTCAAAGCCACAACTTATAATGCAATCATGTTAGGAATCATGATAGGAATCCTAATGTAATGTATTTTCCGAAAGATTATAACACTGTCTATAATGTCTTATGCATGGATCATAACATGATACAAAGAGATTCAGTTCAGAGTCACTACTCCCGCATCATGTTAATGAATCGAAACGAGTACGAACGATATTTATTGCACTTTCATAATGTCATAACAATGTCTATAATGCCTTATGAATGGATTATAACATGATATGAACATATTCAGACTCAGTACTCGTAATGCAGTCGTGTTAACGATTCCTAACGAATATTAATGATAGGCATAGGGTGTAAAGCACCCTAATCTTTTCACAAAGGTTATAACAATGTCTATAATGCCTTGTGAATGGATTATAACATGATATGAGCCTACAAATAGAATGTGCAACCAAAACAAATGGAAAAATAAAATGAATGAATGAATAAATAAATAAATAAATAAATAAATTTTATTTATTAGTTTTTCTAGAATAATCCTGTTGGAATAACCATTTATAACAGTTCAAGTAGATTTATGTCAGTTGTCGTGAAGCTCTGCGGACGCAAAGTGAAGGAAGTAAAAGAATTCTGAAACGTTTACGGCTCTTATTATTCCGGAACACGAGAACTCTCTTACTTTCCGCACATCACAAAACCGAAAGTGAACATCGACAACGTTCACGATGGAACCTGAGGTTTTCGACTCGGACCTTTAAAATAGTGACGCATGTTGTTGTTATTATTATTCTGAAACTCATATCTCGCTTCACGGCTTTTAACGGTGGTGTCATAAAGCCGAAACGTTTTTTGGATCGAAGAGGAACAATGACTTCATGTACATTTACAGATTTCCACGCTGTTTTATCTCCTGGCCACGCAGCCAGAACAGTCATGAGGGGTGGCCCGGGTCATCTGGTTCTGTTTGCTTGAGGTTTTTAGTGTGCAGCAGTTTTTTGTTGTTTTTTTTTTGAGGATCGTTGGGGATCAGTGTGGAGAACAATACGAATTACAGCCATGCGTTCACCAGGTCCAGATTGTGAGCTTTAAAGTCCTGTTATTCTCCTGCTTCGTGTTGACAGATGGAAAAATTTCTTTTTTTGACATACAGAATCAAAAAATCAACAACCTCCACCAAGCTTGAGGATTCTTGACGAAACTCGACATTTCTGCGTAAACCCTACTCCGTTTCCAGAACTTAATCAGAATTGCATCAGGCTAATGAAAAAGGTCAGGGGTTTTCATACAGCCGTGGAGGTTTTGCATAACGGAGCGTTTGTTGCGGTTGTGTACGGGAGCGAAGGAAGTAAACTGCTGCTCATCTGTTCTGCAGAGGAGCTGATGAAATATTTCTCTTAATAACAATTCAAATCTCAGTCTCAAGACAAAAAAAAAACGGACTTTATTTTGAATTATGGTAGGGTGGAACGGAGTGTTTGGATGACATGCTGTAGGCACATCAGGAATTTATTTAGAAGCCACGGAAACCATCACGCTGATGTATTAATACTTTCTTGAGAGATACTTTGGGGTTTGGCTTTTTGCGGTCAATTCTCAGATCGTTTTTGAAATCGCTGTGAAATCTTCACCGTTTGCTTGACAGACAATGGGACTGGACAATTTCAAAAACCCTAACTCATGGACAGTTAATAATAATAATATTTGAGATTACTTTTCAGATTAGAGGTAGGCTTAGCGGTTGCGGCTTTTCATAGAACGTTTCTCGTGTGAAATCCAACAAAATCAGACTCGTTGGTAAGAATTCCAGCAATTTCTGTATAAAACGCTGAGATCGGGTTGCTCTTAAAACGTCCTCGCCAAAGGTTTTTGTTTTTTTTTTCGGAGAAAACACGGCACAGATCCAGGATCAGCTCTAAGCTTTCGAGTCCTCAGAGTTTAGTTCAATTTAAAGGAAAAAAGGAAATCTACTTAATGTAGAGCGATGTAATCGTTCCTTGGGTTCTCTTTAGGGAAATCCTTACAGAGGCTATGAAAATACGAAAAACGTGAACAAGAAAGAATTGAAAAAGAAAAAAATAAAGCACGGAGTATGATTCACTAACAAGGCCCAAGGTCTGCAATGGACACTGGGCTCCAATTCCCATAATGCACCTGCACTTCCATGTTTAGAATCACCGGACTTCTGATTGCACTCACATGTTTCCTATTTCCAAAGAATCCAAAATACAGCGAGAGAGCTTTTTTCTTTTTCTTTTTTTTTGTTTTTACATAACAAAACCAACGAACGAGCAGATCATCGTTATCATCCGACCCTCTCTAAAAGCCCCGCCCCCTTTTTCACCATTTCACCATCTTTATTCTCACAGTTCTTGACATATTGATTGCTATTTTAATCTCGGTGTGTTTTTCCTGGTAAAATAAAAGCTAAATAAATAATCGATTTAGCGCCGTGACTTTCTGTCAAGGCAAACAGAGAAACAGAGAACGTGCACCAAGAATGATAAAAAATGAGACGTTTGGGGCTTCTCCAAAACCGGCAAAAGCGGAACACGAGTGGAAAAAGTTATAAATGAATACATCTGATTTAGATCTCAAAAATAAACATATAGCCTTCAGAAAATAATCAGAAAGTTCCAGAAAACGATATTCAGCGAGTGGACACACATCTTACACGTAGCCTATAAACCAAAGGCTTTAAAAAATGTTTTCGTTAGCATCGAATGAACTCGTTGTGTCACGCTTAAGTGTTCACTGTTCTGGTGATTTTTGCCTAATATATTTCAAGCTGTGTTTTTTTTTTAACGTCAGCATTATGCTTAAAATTCACGTCCAATTTCATTTATCTGGGAATTTCACTGATATCTGAAATCGCTGCAGAACTTTGGGATTCGAAAAGCTCTCGTTTGTGATGTTTTTCACTCCGATGTCATTCACTTCAATCCAGGAAGAGCCAACGTTTATCCTGGGAAAATTTGGGCACGAGATGGCATTTGTTATTTGGAATCCTTCCACAGGCTACAAAAAACATGGGATTGAATTTGAATTTTAAATGGAACGGAATTGAATTTTAACCACAGTGATGTTGATATGAAGTTCATATGAAAGCAGACACTCAGAACTATAAGAATTTGTAGGGTTTCATCATTATTACTGTTTTTCTAAAGATCTAAATACTAGATCAATATATTCATAGAAAATATCCAACAAAAAAAAAAAAAAGTTTCTTTTTTTTCACACAAATGTTTGTATCTTCAGAGTAAATGTTGATATCAAACCCATCTCTGAATGTTTGTTCATCTAAAAATCAGCTCAAATTTATCTTCAACACTAAAATTCAGTGTAAAATTAACAACAGAGGGAAAGACACACGTCTAAAACACACGACGTCCATTCTTCCGGCAGAATGTATGTAAGACGTAATTAACTTTAACGATCCGGCTGTTCGTATGAATATCCCGTTTCCTGCACGTCCCATTTCCTCCTTGTTTCAGTGCTGCGATTAAATTCACCCAGTCGATTTTACGAGATGTTTTAACCGTTTGTATTAATTAGGCAACGTTTTATCCTCGCTGACCGTCTAATTCACGTTTAGGAGCAACAGCTGAGGCTTTTTTTTGTTCTTAGTTGTCATGCACCAAACAATTCATTCCATTATATTTATTTCATAGAAAAGTTTTGCTGAAGTGGGCTGAAATGACGTACGTGGAGCCCGTCTATAAAACCGTCGTTGTAAGAAATGGCCCAACGCTTTCGTTTGAAGTCAGGAAACAATCATTTTTTTGGTCTTTTTTGTGTCAAACCGATGTGGGTTTGAAAGTCCCGTTGTGCTGACAGATTTGAAATCTCACACCCCTCACTTGCACTGTTTCACCCACATCAGTCAGAGTACAAACAGGAACAGGAAAAAACGTCTCCGGCCGTACCAAATTAGCGCTACGCTCTCTTTATCTCTCTGTGTCACGCTTTCAGAAATGTTTAAAGCAGAAATGTTTGAAGAAATAGACGTTGTATACACAACACTTGACTTTTGTCAATACAATTGTTCACTGTTGGCTTTTTGTAATATTTTGTTAAGTGCAATACATACGCACGTGTCATGCGTCTAAATTCCGTCGTGTTTTTTATAACCGTGACAGTAAAGTAATCTCTTCTCACATGAATCTTATCTTAAATACCGCTTTTGGAATGCTGCCTCCTCTAGAGTCTCGTGATCATCCGGTGTATTTAACTAGACTTTAATTAGCCGTAGCTTTAGCCATCACCTTATTCATCCACGATTATGATTAATGGTGACGATCACAATGACTAGCTCTGTCATGTGGTTATTACAATCCCGATCTCTTGTAATAAAACAGCAGGTCTAGCTGTTAAAACAGCTTTTATCTCCAGACCTGCTATATAATATTACATCTTGTAGGTCTAACAAATCTACAGAATATGTAATATGCTTCAGTACTATTCTTCTTTTGTGTCCCGAGGCTTGAGATCAGCTCGTAAACAAATCCTTTCACGTCCGTGGTAGACCATGTCTCCAGGACTATATTAATTCCATTTGTTTTCTGGATGGATTTTAATAACCTCATCACCCAAATCATATGTTAAGAGATATATCTATAGATGCATCAAAGATGTTTGGGAGATTTCTGGTAGAATCGACGTCTACGCTTCCTTCTTAGCTTCTTAGTCCGTCTGAGCTGTTCGAGTTCTCTCAATCTGCTGGTGCAGGAGCAATCCTGATCTCAGATAACGTCTAAAACATGTTGTGTGCAGCAGCTGGTCTCCAGCTAGAGGAATAAGTGAATATCAGAGACATCTCTCGAGACCGACGCTGGATATCTGCCCAGAGAGCTCACACGATAGGCGAGCTGAGTGCAACTCTCGACCAATGAGCATACACATGGGGCTGACACCCCACCCTACCTTGACCTCCTGCCTTATACAGATAGGAGGGGTGGCTAGATTAGCTGTTTGGTCTTATTTGACCCTTCGCTTTGGCACTCAGACTCAACAAATATAGAGGTCAGGCCATGTCCAGCCTCCTAAAGAGGAACGACGGGAATAGCTGAGGTTTTTTCTTTTGTTTTGTTTTGTTTTTTTTGTTTTAAGTTTGTTTCTCTCATTGAGCCAGAGCTTATCGATTAATATCATGATGTAAGGGTTCAGCAGATTGTGTACACACCATCCCTGATATGGGATAAGAGCAAGGATGTCGAAGAATATTCACAAACGTGTTGCATAAAACTCTCAAATCTGTCAACAGAGGCCCCAGATGACTCACGTTAAATAAGAATAGAATTCATTACATGACCTGATGTTTAATTTTTGTGTTTAAAGTGGCTTGTTGAAAGATTTTTTTCTTTTTTAAGGGGTCCAAGCACCAAATGAAAGATGTTATAGTTCCTTCCTGTAATCTAGCTGAAACCCACAAAACCAGTCGTCTGTTTTTTGTTACGCTTGGCATGATGATTAAACTTCATTGTTAAAGTCTTCACACAAATTTGTGGGTGTTCACTTTGAAGCCTCTAGCTCCAGCAACAAGCCAAAGTTGGACACATGGACGCAGCATCATCATTCTAGTCCTGCTAGCTAGGATTGAAGGATTTGTAGGTCAGTCGTATGGTCATGGACACCATTTTGAATTCATTCCTCAGTTTCATCTTCAGGAATCATTTCATCTTAGTCATGGTCCTGGTAGATGGAGTCTATCCAGGGTGTAAGGAATGGTCTGAATGGGAAACCAGCTCTTCAAATGGCTCCACTGGACATACGCATTGACATGTATAGGGCCAAAGCCAATCCAGGTGGAAGAAACCAACCCGGACATGAGGAGACGTGAAACGTTGTCTATACAGTAACCCAAGCTCAAGATTGAACCAGGGACTCTGGTCCTGTACAATGGCAAAGCTACCTGCTGCGTAACCTATCGTCATGTAGGTCCAGCCTTTTCCTCGAGCATTGCTGCCAGTCTATGTACCTTCTCCACATCGGCCAAACCAAACACCCTGCATTAGCATCAGCTTCCACACCGCTGCCAACCGTGTAACTGTGACATCGGACAATCGATCGATCAGTGTTTGCTTCCTGCCTGCCTGGTCAAGGCCCTGACAGTTCATTGCGCTCTATTTTTTGCCAAGTAAGCAAAAAATGAATTATAAGATCCCGATAGAATTTATATAATGCTTACTAAACATTTTGAAATAATAGACCCTTTTTGTTTTTATTGGTGACTAACGTCGTCTCACACTTACACGCCGTACAGAAAATCACAGAGGTTAAAATTTCAGGTAGCTGTCATACTTTTTTTTTTCCCCCAACCTCGTTATGAAGAAACGAGACGAGATCCAGTCGTGCTTTGGTCACTCGGTCACATTTCCAGGAATTTGTCAGGAGATATGAAGATGTTGGATCATTGTAGCTCAGATAGGACAAACGCCAATGGGATAAATATTTACTGTTATATTGTCACGTGTAAAATGTCCCAAACCCAGTTTCTGAAAAGCACTGCAAACAGACAGATGGACGGACAGACAGACGGACAGACAGACAGATAGATAGATAGATAGATAGATAGATAGATAGATAGATAGA
>JAOTRN010000036.1:2421120-2438601 GCA_028566695.1 Bagroides melapterus
AACTACTTCTTTTCTATCTATCTATCTATCTATCTATCTATCTATCTATCTATCTATCTATCTATCTATCTATCTATTTGTTGTTCTCTAAGTTTTGGAATAATGATCATATATTTAAAACATGTCAGATATTAGTTGATTGTTGTCATTGATTTTGTGTGTGTGTGTGTGTGTGTGTGTGTGTCTGTGTGTGTCTAAACCCCCTCTAACTGCTTTCTCTGGTTCATTAGGTCATGGCCTGAAGTGCTAACCTGCATTTCCTTGGACAGCCTAAAAGAAATCTGTGTTTAAAGAGGGCAAAGAGCATTTCAGTAAGGTATGTTCCCTGACGTGTCTATATATTACTCCTCCATCTCCAAAACCTTCATTATGAACTGCCTGCTAAATCTGTTTCTGAATCTATTTTTTTTAATTGAACTTCAGTTTTATGAAGGTCACAATAGTCTTGATTTAATTCAGGGTCTTGAGCTAAACATTTTGTCATAACCATGCTAACATTAGCTAGCCTCAACAGGATTGCGCTCTTAGCCGGCAGCTACATAATTCAGTAAAAATTTCGCTGAGTAACTCAATGTGTGTGTTTGTTTGACTTTGTTCCTTCAGATGATCACAACAGAGTAAATGCTGATATGAAGCTTCACTCAGTCATTGGAGTTTAGCGCTAGATAGCTAGCTAACACAAGCTAACCTGACAGAAAGTCTCAGGGGATGTTGGTACTATAAACATACAAAATATAAATGCATGTTTAAGATTCACTCAATACTAAATAATGATGCAGGCATGATTAAATGAGTGAAAATGAGTGAAATCTTTGATTTAAATGTATTGTATTGTTATATATGTTGTAAATTACTTTTGCAAATGCAGCTAAAAATTAAACGTACATTCTGCTTGCCAATTCCTGAATCTAGTGATTCATTCAACTGATTCATTTGGCACCAATGTGACTCATGGAAGAAGACAACATTAAAACTGCACTGTGAATGGTTACAGAAAAATGAGCAATCTAAGAAGCAAGCCATGATAACTATTACAATGTTTGAGTGATAAGGTGTGTGTGTGTGTTCTGACCCCTCACAGCTGGATCTGCTAAAGGGGTCGAGAATAGTGGGATCCCTCAGCTCTTTTCTCTAAGTGGTGTTAAATGGGCTTTTGTGTTTGTGTCAATGATAGCCTCAATGCCTGTGCTTGTGTTCTGTGTGTATGTGTGTGTGTGTGTGTGTGTGAGACAGAGATACCCTTTACCATACCACCGTGTGTGTGTGACATTCGCTTCTCTCCGTGTGTGTGTATGTGTGTGAGAGAGATACTCCCCATTGCTGAGCTCTAGGCACAGATGGATCTGTTTCTATGGAAGCAGCTCATTGCTCTGTACCTTTTCATCTGCTAAGCCACTTGGCCCTGAGACGTACGGCGTGAGAGAGAAAGAAAGAAGGAGAAAAAGAGAGAGGGGAAGTGCAATTGACAGAGACAGGGAAAAGAAGAGAGCGAGAACGAGTGTAGGTGGCTTCCAGGCGATGGCGGGATCGTTGCCCGTGCTCTTTCAGCAAGCCGACAGCGTCTCATTTGTCCTTCCACCCTTGCCGTTTTTTTTTTCACTAGGAATCCGCTGGAACGCTTCTGCGCTGGTTAATTTACATGTATGCCAACAGGCTTTTAATGTATTTAAATCTTGGAAGATGTTCAAAGGAAAGGCATAATTCCACTGAAATGGGCCTTTTGAAGGCTTTATCTCCGTCTTTCTCTCCCAGCTAATCTCGCAGCTCCTCAGCATGCCACAGCAATTTTTTTTTTCTAATGCCAATTAAGCCTGGCATTAGCATAAAAACAGGCTTTAAAGTTTCCAGTCCTTTTCCCTCCTTGCTAAAATAAAGAATAATATTGAATGGACACTTCTTTTAAGCCCTAAAACAAATGTCTTTGGAGTTTCTTCCACCAGTGGACCACTTGAGCGAAAGAAAGCACTCTTTTTCTAATCCTTCTTTTTGCTTGATTTTGTTCTTGTTCAGACTGAAAGGGTTGAAAAGGAAAGGATGAATAAAGAAGGGTAAAAAAAACTTGAGATATTTCTCGCTAATGAGGAGAAGCCGTCTTAAATTCTGCTTTTTGTTCAAATGAAGGTTGTGGCTATTAATACGCCGCATGCTGACACGCCACGCTCAGTTCTCAACAGAAATGGTGTAATTGCCACACAGTCGTGTTAGGACTCAATTAATTACCATTAAAGCTACGGACCAAAGCAGGGCAAAGCCAAATCATTACACACTAATGTGCAAATGTGACCCAAAGGAGGTCCAGAAATTCTTTGCAGAGTTCTTACATGTTTGCGAGGAACTTGAAAGACTGAACTTTTCCCACTCTCCTCCCCTTCCCACGAAAGGCAGGAACATTCTTTCTCTCTCTCGGACACTCTCTGGGAACCAGAGATCTTTTTTTTCATTCTGTATCACAGCTCAAACAGCTGTTTTAGGAATTAATTAACAATGATAATGTAAATTCAGGAATGTAACTTGAAAATATCAGAGATTTCATTTAGCCACGTCTTTGTAACTGCAAGTGACTGCAGGTGGTCATTAAAATAACAACAACAGCAGCAACAACAACAACAACAACAACAACAACAATAATAATAATAATAATAATAATAAATATTATTTTTAATAATATGATTTTTTTCTTAATTGGAAGATGCTTTCACGTGTTTATAACGGTACATGCGTAACAGCTCATTCAAGGACTGTCTATAAAGGAAGCTCTACCTACGCTACATTAACCCTTTATATAGGTACACTGGTGCTCTATTCTGCTGCTGGAATTGAAATGGACTTATGGGACATTTTTTACTCAGCATAAGCAAATGAATTATTTTATCATCAGTCACAAATCTGATCTAAAATTAGTTAAGACTGTTGTTCTTCAGTGTGAGCATCTCAGAGAGCAGAAATTGGTGTGATATCAACATTTACTTTGAAGATACAAACATTTGTGTGTAAAATAAATAAATATTATATAAATAAATAAAGCCCCTAGTATTCTAGGGAAAAACAGAAATACTTTTGAAACTCTACAAATTCTTAAAGTCCACAGTCTCTACTTTGATATAAGCTACATATTAACTACCACATTGGAGAGGGACATAAAGACGACATTCAAGACTGAACATGGACACAACAAATCAGAAGCTAATATCATTTTTATCATGGAAGGAGTCTTCAGTGTCAGTGCTGTGTAATAATTTTCCACCACAGGAAAGTCTTTAGAGAGGTTGGAGAATGTAAATAAGAACAGGAACTAACATTAAATGTTCCTATAAATGTCTAAATAAATGAAACATGTCTTTCAGTAATACATAATAAATTGAAAACGATGTCAAATTGCTGTGGTAAAAGATGAACCAAGAACTCTGGGACCTGCTGTACTATAAAAACTTTATTCACAGTTTTATTTTCATTCTATAATTTCCTTACAAAATTGCTCTCTTCTTAATTATTTTCAGACAAGTTTTTATTTCTCTATATTGCTTTCATGTCCAGCATCACCTGGACCATCCAGAAACGTCTCACGCTATGCAACTCAAAGCTAAACCGCTAAACAGAGACGAGATTAGCATTCGTCGCTGAGCTAAAGGCTCCACATCAAAGATGTTTTTAAGCTTTTTTCTTCTCGCCCCTTCATGTTCTTCGTGCCTGAATTCAGTGCTTTGCCACACATATCAGCTTTCAACTTACGATTCCCAACACTGAAAAAACTCTCTGTGGTAATAATGTTGTATACTCCCACAAAACTTTTACGAGTTTTCATGCATCAAACAAAAGTGTCTAAATGATGTTTTTTAACTAGCTTCATTAACAATGTACAACAAAAAAATAACTTCCAAATAATATCAGAGGACCTTTTTCAAAAATTTGCAGCAATTTTTCAATAATTACTTCAGATTTGTACTGAGACTGGTCATGTGACATCATCACAACAAAGCCATCTTCCATTCACACATGTCAAACATAAATTCAGCTCTCATAAAAAGCCTCACAAAGCTTCAGTTTAGACACTGGCATGTTTTCTCTTCAAGTCTATGCAAATTTGGTATAACCTGGTAAAGCAACAAATCCCGACTGCTTGCTCAAATGATTTTTTAGAGTAATCCTATGGAGCATGTGGCTTCAATCGTAACTTAAATTAATTTGTTCCAATATACAGTTTGATATTCACCCCTTATAATGCTTATTTATTAAGATCTTTTTATATAAATAGGTCTGTAGTGTTATTTCAATGAAAAATGAAGAATGAATGGAAGATTGTTGGTGAATGTTGTTGAATCCGTGGGTGTACATAGCTAAATCCTTTCTTTGCTAATATACAAAACAAGCTAGCATGTAACATGCAAATAAAACAAATGCACTTCAACCAAAAGTGTGATTTATGTGAACAAATAACATAACGAACGCATTTAGAACATTCATTTTGATTGCTATAATTTATATAGCAGAGCAAACAGAAAATGCTTGACAGATACCCACAAGCGGATGGTAGACGGCCACAACAACAAGTGACACGGCTGAGTCAGATTCTGTCTGGATCTTATAAATTTGCTTGTAACTGTTTTATGAGTATATTTTTTTAAATAAATGCAATCTGGTGATCTGAAATCGGGTATGTCTGGAGGTTGCAGCATCGGTTGTAACACCACCCCTTTTTACAACAGCACACCACACTACAACAACAATACAGTCACATTGTGATCGCAAGAAAATAAACTGATTATTCACACTTGCACCTCATATACAGTACGCACAGAAGTATTCACAATATACCACAAGCTGATAATAGTCTCGTTCTGTGGTCACCAGTTTTATGGAATATTCAACATTTCGCAGCAGAGATGATGTGCTGAGCTGAGCTGAGCCATGCCGTGCAGCCAGTCTGGCCTATAAGCAGAACAGCCTGGCCTTTGCTCTGTGTGAAGCTCTGCTTTAAAGAGCCTCCTTTTTGAAGCTGACTGCGCCGCTGTTCAAAGCCGCAGCTGTTTTGGGTGCTGCATGACAGCTATAATTGATGTTTATTTTGGCACAGAGTTCCCACATCCTTTCATGCAAATGTCTCAAGCATGCCGAAATGGCTCAGGGCAGTGACATGAGGAGCTCTGTGTGTGTGTGTGCGTGTGTGTGTGTTTGTGTGTGTGTCCGTCGATTAATAGCCAAGAACAATAAAAATGGGCTAATGAGGAACATTTACATGCTAAGTAATAGGAGCCAGAGCAATCATAGACAGTAGAGAGAGACACAGATTGAGAAAGAAACAAATTAAAGGTTTTTCATGTGGAATGTTCTTGTGACTGCAGCATGAAACTCATGCTGTCTTGTGGTGTATTGTAAATATTTGTTTATATATCTGATATACAAGCAATATTCCCTCTAATTCATTTTCCGTGCTGAGCAAATCCTATTTCTATTGAGCACACCTTTTTGCTAATTTTCTGCAAAGCCTCATGAGCTCTACAGATGGTAGCCGTTTTCTTGGAATTAGCCAGATATTTTGTGAAGACAGCACCACTTTGTCTAGAGGTCGTATCTCGCAATTTTCATTCTCAATACCAGGAAAAAGAACACTTTTTTTAATTCTCTGAAACTTGCGATAGTCTCTTCATGTTCAGTAAGTTCTGTAAGTGATAAATCAACATACCTTTACTACTTGCATGATACTACTTGATACTTTTCTTGATAAATATATACTGACTATCTATGAACGAAATGTACATTACTTATCAGAGTTAGATGTTAGCTCACTGTAGAAAAGAGAAACACCAAGGAAAAAAAGCTTTACAGCAGACACACTAGGTAGCTACAAACTATGTAGCTATAAATGGTGTAAATGTATTTACCTCAAAAACACTACATAGCTACAAGTTATGTAGATACAAAGGGTAAAAATTATGACTTTTACTTCATACAAGCTATATAGCTATAAAGGGTGACGATGATGACTTTTACCTCAGAAACACTATGTAGCTATAAAGGGTGACAATGAATTTTACCTCAGAAACACAATATATAAATATCAAGGGTGACAATGATGACTTTTACCACAGAAATGTTATGTAGCTACAAAGCGTGAAAGAGATGACTTTTACCTCAGTAACACTATGAAGCTACAAATGGTGAAAGTGATGAATTTTACCTCAGAAACACTATGTAGCTATAAATGGTGAAAGAGATGACTTTTACCTCAGAAACACTATGTAGCTATAAAGGGTGAAAGAGATGACTTTTACCTCAGGAACACTATGTAGCTATAAAGGGTGAAAGAGATGACTTTTACCTCATACAAGAATAAGAGCACACATAAATACACTCATAAGAACAGATTAACCCATAAGAGCTGAAGGGTGGAATCACTTTAAATCTCCCTAAGCACCTCAGATGGTTAGATGGTGTGCTTTTTAATGTGTGTTTGTGTGTGTGGGCAGGGAGCGGTGTTGGGAGACCTCCTGAGTGGTGTGTGGTTACGGTTTTTGCGTAACATCTGCACAGCGTGTGAGGTTTTCTGTTATTTCTCAGCATCTCAGAAATAAGTGTTTCCACCTTAACCAAGGGCTGTGGCCTCAAGTGCCAGAGACTGAAGGAGAGAGAGAGAGAGAGAGCGAGAGAGACGGGAACACGATTGGAGAAAAAGCTGAAATAGAAGGAAAAATGTCATAAATCAAAGAGTCACAGAGTTAATCAACAAAGCCAGGAGATGAAGCTGACCGAAAGAAGGGTGAGAGAAAGCAATAGAGAGCAGAGAGAGTGAAGGAAAGCGAGACAGAGAGATAGATAGAGAGAGAGAGCTGTCTATCAGACATTCCCAGCCGCCACGCATTTCCCCTTCAGCCCACCAGAGCTGACATCACTGTGGAAACACGCAGAGGCCATGGGCCCCAATGCATCTGCTCCCATTTACGTTTACACACTCAGTCACTCACTCACACACACACAGAGTACATCACATGCCTTTCTATACATGATGATCACATGGCTCTAGATCACATGTTGGATACACTCGAAAAGTATTTAAATCTGAAATTTGAATAATCTGAGGGAATTTCATCCCTTCTGTGGTTTACACATACGTTTCGTGTTAATTCCTTCCTAATTTATAATGGAACTGTTTAAGAAGCTTTATAGCTGCAACGTTTCGTCGAGCATAGCATTGTATTTTAGTATTTTTACACAACAACAACAATTTTTACACACAGGGACTTGTATAGCAGATGCACCACATGAAGACTCCAAACCTTTCATAATCGTTGATATAGTGAAGACTTTTTTAAGGAAGGAGTCTCCATCTTTACTCTTTGTAAGCAGTAAGTCATAACTTTCACAACATTGGAGAATCTTCATGATGAAGAACTTTCTTGGTAACATGACAAGCTGAGAAAAAAGAATGGTCTCTAGTTGCTCTAGTTTAAGTGTCAGTAACTTCTCTTCATGTTGGCTCAGATGTTCATAATAATTGTTGGCATTATGTTGCAGTGATGTAAGAGGAACAGATCACTTTAAGCATGAAGATGTGCTGTTTTTAGGCATTGATTATTTTTCTGTAATAGCACAACCCGCAAAGTGTTTCATTCTTTATATATTTCACTTCATTTTGGATCATAAATATATAGTACATGTATTAATATTTTAAGCATTGCTCAATGTTATACATCAAATAGAGAACACCTGAATAAGATTAAAATTAATACACATCTAATTTGCTGGAAATTCATTTGACAATGTATGAGCTGAATATGAATAAACATGTTATGAACATTTTATTACATCCTAATAAAACACTGAGTCATGAACATGAAGACTGTATCTATAAGATTTTTTTATTATGATCTGGATACAAATATGATCTTTCAGTGTTTGGCTGTACAGAGCTTTTTCTTTCTTCTTTCTTGCTCTACAGCTGAAATTTGAACTCCATCGAAAGACTTCTGAGAACAGATTGTCATGGGGCAACTTTCTAATTACACAAGAAAAGTCACAAAAGCAATGATATCCAAATCAAGCCCAAATCAATTTGAACTCAAAGCTGAAAAATTCCTTTCAATCTTCTGTTTATGTTTTTCCTTTGAGTGTTAAGCATGCTTTATAGCCTTTAAAGTTTTTTATTTATTTTCTTTTCCCCAATCGACTGGACAGCATCCATTTTCCTTTTGGAAGTGAGCAATGTTTTAAAAAGCATTCCTGAGATTAAAAATAGGACGAAATTCTGAACAGAAAGCATATCAGATCACTCATTTGGAACTAAAGAGCTGCTAACGCGAAAGGCCCAACGTTTGTTCCGTATATAAAAGAGAGGGATTAAACATGCTAATAAGAAGTGACAGATTTGTTACATAAATCTTCATAAAGGTGAACTTGAATAGGAATTACAGCTGTTTATGATTACAGGCAGCTTTAGAAAAGGTAGCAAGTTTAATGCAATAGAGGGTAAGGTCGAATAAAGGATTGAAATCTCAATTGAAAGTTTGGCATCTGCTTCAAGAGGTTCACTTTAAAACCTCAAAACAAAACTCTATACTGTAGATGTCCACGAGTAAGGAATAAAACCTTTGTGGGTTTGCTTTTATGGAAAAATAATCAACAATGGGTTGAAATGATGTGCTTCTCTTAGATTCTCAGCGTGTCTAAAGATTATCACTCATGTTATAGCAGCTAATTGTGGTGTGCAAAACAGCAACTGAGTTAGTGTAAGCAGTTTAATATGGGTGTATATTGAATGAGTGTATGAATGTATATTGAGTGAGTGTTTGGGTGTGTTTTTGATGTTAAAAAAAAATACAAAAGAAATGCAGCATGTCATGTTATCAAGCAACCTCCAAAGCCCTCTGTCTTCAAGACATTTCCATTTCTGAAAAAGTAAAGTATTTAAAGTCTTGATATTGCAGACTGGAGGCCTTTTAACCATTTTTAAATCCTTTTGAATCTTTGAACCATTGAACCATAAATCATTTTGAATGTTTTATAGAAAATTAAAAAAACACTTTCTGTCCAATCAGAATCGAGCTTTCAACAGCACTGTGGTTTGACCTAAGTGTGACGTTCAACAAGAAATTTATAAGAGGTATGAAAAACCTTGATGAATTATGGATGAATTATGGAATTATGGTAAATATAAATTCAGTTGGATTTTTTTAATTTCCCAACATAGCTGAGAGACACTGCATTCTAGCTAGGCACATCACAAACTTTGTTCATTAGCTGATTTAAAAACGTAATTAAAAAACACAACCAGAAAAGCATAATCTAAAGGATAACAGAGAAAGTGAGAAATGTGATTCACTTTAGTCTGAGCCATACGTTTTCCAGATGTTCTCCACAAATTTTTTTTTTTTGAGGGGCGGGGGGAAGAAGTCTAACCCGGTGCTCTCTCTGTAAAAACGATGCTGGTTAGCATTGCATTTGAGTAGAGTAGAGCCAGACTGCATATTCATGTTCTGCTTTCATTATCGTTTGTGTACTTTAATTTGTTTAAGTCTAAGCATATGGTCCAAATGTTATACGGAAAAGTTTCTCTGGTGGATTCTTCCATCAAAGTCCTGCAAGCAAATGCAGGAAAAACTCCCTGGTGGGGAGGAAAAACTCCCTGAGATGATATAAGAAAGAAACTTTGTGAGGAACTGGACTCCAAAAAAATATCAGTGCATGAATATAATAATAATTCTAATAATCTCAACATTCATACATAATGTCACTATGAAGTACAATATACAGTAGACTAACTTCAATGTGCACTAGAGGCAGCAGGATGTTATACTTCTCTGTGTGTGTGTGTGTGTGTGTGTGTGTTTGTGCTATTTCAGGCTTTCAGGCTTTTTGAGAAATCACAGCCGTATCTAGAACATATTGAAGAGTGACCCATTCGAGGAATCGAGGCTCTGTGTCATGCTCGTATTTTGAAAATGATCACCTGATGAGTTGTTGCTTTCTAGTGCATAGATTAAGTGTAAGTTAGTTGTCACATATAACAAAGTATGATCCATATACATCATTATTGGGCAGTGTTGGCTCAAGTGATTAATTCTCTGGGTTATTGATCAGGGTTCAAGGCCCAGCACTACCTCATTGCCACTGCTGAGCCCTTGAGCAAGGGCCTTAACCCTCTCTGCGCCAATGGTGCTGTATCATTTCTTACGCGGTTTCAAAGTTGAAAATTGAAAAAAATCCTTCAATTTAACAAAAGATGAGACACTTATGGTAACGTTTCTTGAATCAACTAGAAATAGAAGTCTTCTATTTACATTTTTTATTTCAGTAAAAATACAAATGTACCTGCTTAAAGTTAAAACATCATCACATACTTTTACAAACATGACCTCACATTTGAAGCATTTGGCAGACACACTAATCCACATTTATCTCATACTACTGAAGGTTAAGGGCCTTGCTCAAGGGCCCAGCAGTAGCAGCTTGGGGTCCTGGGATATGACCTCACAACCTTCTGATCAATTGTCCAACATAACCATTGAGCCACCACTATCCTGCAACCACCTGCACTCTCATGCTCCCAGTCACCATCTGCTGATTATGTTCACCTGAATTGAATTAGTATGTTCTGTTAGTTCTGTTTAAAAGCAGCTTTGTTTCAGTTTATTATTTGAGAAGTGTATGTTGAGTTCCCTTATGTCTGTGATGTTTACCAGACTATCTTTCTGCTCTTGCTTATCCATTTTTGGGCTAGTGTATACTGCCATTTAGTACCCTGGTCGATCTGTGCGTGTTTTAGCCCTGCTTTTGTCTGTTGGATTGAGTTCTGTGGCTTTTCTTGAGCTTCTCTTCTGTTACAAACTTTGTGAGCGATCTGATTATAACAATCTCCACTTACATCCACTGTCCAAGACTCCTCGGTGACATAATAAAAAAAAAACTGTTAATTTTAGTTTTCTAGTCATCTGTTGTTCTGCTTGTTTATTTCACATTATTATTTATAGGAATTAACGATTGTTGGTTTTAGACCTTAGAGTCTAAGAGTACCTTAACTGGGTGCTGATTATTCTGGATTTATGAAGGAAGCTACTGTACAGTACATGGCCTAAACATGAACCCTCTATGAGTACAGTATATCGTGAGACACAGTCATGTGTTTATTTCCTGAAGGTCTTTGGAACATTGGAGAGACCCAGTTACAAGGCCCTGACACACACACACATACACACACAAATATATATATAGGGCTGTTTATGTGACGTGGGTAGGTTAGGCCGCACGCAAACTCTGCCTTACACACACACACACACACACACACACACACACACACACACACATCTGCAGAAAGTGTCAGGGACACAGAGGGGATTGTGGGTAGAGGTGGCAGTTCCTGCCAAGCGTTTGATCTGTTCCTGAAGGAAACAGGAAACTTCCTCTGCCTGAGGTAGAGGACACACACACACATACACACACACACCTGCTTCTCTGAACCTAGGAGTAAAATAATTGTGAAGGCCTTCAACGGTAAATATCACCATAAACTATTTATGCATTGTCCGTGTGTTGAATGTAAACAATGTGAGGAATTTATTTGGTTAGTAGATAAACTGCAGTTTGATTATTTCCTTTTTCGTTCAATTTACACACCAAAAGATCTGTCTGCTGATCTGTCAGTCACTTTAAGTTTGGGGATGTAAATATTTCCTAAAAATCTGTATAAAATTTTGTACCTCATAGTGGTCTCTGGTGCAGAGCAAGTGCTTTCTTTCTTTCTTTCTTTCTTTCACCCCATTTAACACTTTAATATCCCCTTAAATTATAGAACATGGAACACTGTAATGATGCTACCACCAACATGCTTCACTGTTTGGATGGTGTTTTGTGGAATCCTCCAGGATCAGGAGATCACGTGACACTTTAAACCAGCGGTGTCAAACTCAGTTCCTGGAGGGCCAGAGCCCTGCAGAGTTTAGATCCAACTCACATACTATGCAGTTTTCAATTAAGCCTGAAGGACTTGATTAGTTGTATCAGGTGTGTTTAATTAGGGTCTGTGGCCCTCCAGGAACTGAGTTTGACACCCCTGCTTTAAACGAACATATTTTGCACATAATTTATTACTGAACTAATTCAGGGGCTTCACAACACACCCCACAGACAAACAACCCCCTCGTTCATGTCCTTTACTATTATGGACTGTTTTGTAATATATTTATTTGCTAGTATGTACATTTTCTTCTAGGTTTTAACAATAGAAAGGAGTTAAATACTTATGCAACATCTATGTCCTCATATTAGAACCAACAGAACATGATTTAAGAATATTTCTTTCCTTAAACTTTTTCATCTTTAGTACCATGCAGAATAGTACTATTGTCTGTCCCGTGCTCTGTCCATCTTGTCTCTGGGGCATTAAGGACATAGAGGTTTTTGTTTTTACCCCAATTTCTATCTTTTCCCCTTCACCACAAAATAAAGTGCCGAATATTTTTCTTTCTTTTTCATTCTGCCAGCTCCATGCCGTTATTTCAGTGTTTTATGACTTTGAAAAAGACTTTTAGTAACTGAACTTTTATGACCTTTGCCTCAGAAAAGCCTTTTCTTCTCTTTTTCTCCACAGACTGTGAGTTCAGTGTGCTCGAGAACGGACACGCACCAGCAGGACAACAACTTTTATTGTTGTGATCAAAATCATTCTAAGTGCATGTTTTACAACGAAGCTGGAGGCTGCAGGCGTCTGTGTGATAACAACACTGCTATGTTTGAGGAGAAATCTTGATAAAAGGCAACGATTCAAACAAACACATAAAAGAAGCACTGCAGCATTTCTCCAGTTGTAATAAAAACTTGTTTTGCTTCTCTAGTGCAATTCTTTCTTTCTTTCTTTCTTTCTTTCTTTCTTATCCAAGCTATCTATCTATCTATCTATCTATCTATCTATCTATCTATCTATCTATACTGTATGTTCCATGATTTCTTTCTTTCTTTCTTTCTTTCTTTTATGTTCCATGCTTTCTTTCTGTCATTCTTTCCTTCTTTCAAATAATCCTGTTGCATCTGAAAACAATCCTGTGTGAGTGTGTGTGTGTGTGTGCGTGTGTGTGTGTGTGTGTATGTATGTGTGTGTGTGTGTGTGTGTGTTTTCGTGTGTCAGACTTATCAAGTCCTAGCATTCTGATCACTTTCTTCAGGAATGTTCTCTATGTTGTTCTTCTTTATTGACCTCATTAGTGATCACACTTACACCCTGATGCAGGTTGTGCAGCTGCTACTTAGATAAGATGAAATCATATGTGGGTTATGTGGGTTGTGTGTGTGTGTGTGTGTGTGTGTGTGTGTGTGTGTGCAGGGTAAAGCTTTACAGTGTTGTCCCTTGTGAGCCTCTCTATCACACTCCCTCACTTTGAAGCTTCTGCTTATTTTGGTGGCTTCTCTTATCTCCAGCTTAAATCTCTCTCTCTCTCTCTCTCTCTCTCTCTCTCTCTCTCACACACACACACACACACACACACACATACACCATTTTTCTTTCTTTTTTGCTTGTATATCTTTTGATTCGTTCCTATTCTCTCCTCTCTGTCTTCTCTCGTTTGCTTCTTGATCTCCTTCTTCTCATCCTGTTTGTTTCACTTCAGTTCTTTTGCCTTATGATCTCCCTCTCTCTCTCTCTCTCTCTCTCTCTCTCTGTACGTATTTTCTTCAGTGTCTCCCTTTGTTCCTTTTCTGTTATCTCCTCCTCTTATTCACTTGCATCCTTCTCTTTCACTCTTCCTTCCTTCTTGCTTTCTCTTCTCTTTTATTCTTCTTCCACCACAGCAATTTGTTTTCATTTATTAAAGGATGGCACAGCGTACTTTTTATCCGCATATTATTGCAGATGATGTAGTGAAACATCTAATGAATATTGTTCTCGTTATGACTTAAATTTTAGCAGCTATAAACATCAGTCCCCTCATCCAGCTCTATGTTCTTCCTTGCCATGTTACAGAGAAACTGGAAAATCCCTCTACAATCTCTGAGCTTTACAAAACTCTGACACTGGAGAATCCTTGCATATAAATAATTAGATTCAATTCAAGTTTACTTGTATAGCACTTTTTAACAATAGACATTGACTCAAAGCAGCTTTACAGCACACAAGAAACATAATACAAAAAGTTTAATATTTACAAAGATTAATATTATACAAAAGTTCAAGATTAATATTAGACTTCTTTTTAAATGTGTTTGTATTTATCTCTAATAAACAAGTCTGAGGTAACTGAGGTGACTGTGGTGAGGAAAAACTCTCTTAGCTGGAAGAGGAAGAAACCTTGAGAGGAACCAGACTGAAAAGTGAACCTCATCCTCATGTAGGTGACACTGGAGGGTGTGATTATAAACTGTTATAAACACCAGAGACTCTTATTATGAATAATGTCCTTTCTACAGTCAGATACAGTCTGATCATTGCGTACTGATGAGGAGCTTGTTGTTGTCCTCAAACACCACATGGAGTTGGGATCTTCTGTTTAAATGTCTGAATAAAGTGGAACACAACTGGAGCTGGTACATCTCTAGATACCTCAGAATCCTCACAGGGTTGATCTCTTCTTACTGAAGCAGAACACAACTGGAGCTGGCACAATCTTGGGATACCTCGGGATGGATGGAAAAAGAGAAATAAATAACCGTCTTCTCACAGAAAACATCACCACATCTGTCCAGTGACTACATAGTAGAACAATATTAATTTTAGAATAACATTATAAAACTCTTTGAATTACGATCTCATTTTGACCAATCAGAATCAAAAAATTCGACAGATATTACTCAACACATTTCTGATTAACTTTGCATCACAGATACTGTCATTTTGTTTTTCTCCTATTTTTTCCCCTTTGTCCTTGTCTTCTTGTCCTGTTTGGCTCACTCCTTCTTAGAACACATCCACCAATCGTCCCTCTTTCTTCCCTTCCACTGTCTTTAAACAGCATCTTTGTACACACACTCACACAAAGTGTGTTTCGCTATACAGTGTGTAATTAACAAACATCATAAACAACCCTTGCATTAGCTTTGCATTACTGAACCTGGCAACTTTGTCAATTTCGACAAAAACATGCAGCTCATCTCTTTTTTTCTTTTCTGTTTTTTTGATCCTCACTTCAAAGGGGACTCCCTACTGTTTGTGCCTCACTGCACTAATTGTGTCCCCCTTTCTGGATGGGGAGCAAACCCCCAACCGCTTCAAAAAGCAGCCTATCAGAGGCAAAGCTAACACAGAGAAACGCACAGCCCACAAATTCAGCAGTGCTGTGAGACATCCATCAACTCTCTCTTCCTTCAAACCTTCTGTTTTCCTTTTATTAGCTACATTAAGGCTTCGGTTTTCATGTTATCAAAGCTTATTTGGCTTTTAATGACAGAATGTTGCACAATATAATATGCACGGTGCACGGGTCGGGGAAAAAACACAGAACAGGCATCTTTTTTTCTTTTACATGTTTTTTAGTTGTACATACTACTGTACATACTACTGTGTTCACAGTTTTGTTTCTTTTCCTAAAAGAGCCGTCTAACTTGGATTCAAACCCCAATGGATTCTTTTTACTGAACCTCTAAAATGGATCTATATAAGGGTAACCATATTGGGTTCCATATATAAAGTAAGGGATCCTTTAAGTATGTATCTCAGTAGTGAGTGTTAATGAGTGACATCGTTGCATGTTGAATGTTAAAATGTGGTCTAACTCTATGTTTTTATTGAAAGGAAACTGCACACAGCTCTAGTCTATCATACTTGTCTTTAACTATGATGGAGATTTTATTCTGCCGTCATTTTGAAATCTATTTGAAGCCTTATTATTTTTCCCTCTTCATTGGACCTTCAAGCTTTGATAACCAACCACCTTGTGTATGTTCACCAAAACATATAAGAATCCCAGCGGTCTAGACTACATCAGATTTCCTGTCATAGACTTCAAATGATCGGACACTTCAAATACTGCAAGTGCAAAAGTCCTGCTGGAGATATATATATATGTATGTGTGTGTGTGTGTGTGTGTGTGTGTGTGTGTGTGTTTCTATCAGTAAAGGAGTAAACATGTTTAACAGACTCAGGGCCTGAATGCTAGTAGCTGTGTGTGTCTGGCTTCTTAGAACATGAAACAGAATTCTTAAATAAAAGTTTTCCACTCATTTTATACTATAAGCTAATAAACACAAGCTAAGCTGCCTGCTAGGATGCAAGGAATCATCCAGAAACTGGTTCTGAATTAATAAAGCATTTCATGATCAACATTTTGATTCTTTCTTTCTTTCTTTTTTTGGTATTTTTAAACCATATTTTTAGGTACTAAAACAAAACAAAACAAAGTTCAATTAAATACTTTTGATTATCTATCTAAATATATTCATTTCCATGTTGTCATCAATTCTACTGCAACAGCTCGTTCACAGCGATCGATGCGGTGGATGCTACATGTAATCTAAAATTCATTCTAAATGGACAAAAATTTATGTTCTATAACAAAGAAAAGAAAGAATCATAAAGGCCTTCTGTAAGAAGATTAAGACGAATATTTAACGTTTATGAAAGGAGTCTCCAGTTTCAGTGCTTTGTAACAGGAATCTTTTCTAGAAAACAGGTGTTTATATATTCTTGGTAACATGACATCTTTTATCTTATTAACTTTAAGAGGGTGGAGAAAAAGAGGATAAAAAAAAGGTGTTGAATTTATTACTTATTGCATGCTGGTCTATGTAGTAAGTTCACCATAACTGTGACTGAGCTAGTGCCGTTATCCTGTCCACTCTCACGCACACATGGCCTGTTTTTGTCCTGCAGGAAGTAAGAAAACAGTCACATGCCTGCCAAGCACTTCTGCAGCTGCTCTCTCTCTCTCTCTCTCTCTCTCTCTCTCTCTTCCATTGTTACAGGGAAAATAAACAGTAATGTTGAAAGTTCTTTGGTTTTCTCTAATCCAGGGTTGTCTAATTTTAGCTGCAATGACCAGTTTAGCATTTAGCAATTTTCATTCCAACTTCAGAAACCCATCTTATTTTACTCAAACAATCAATTAGTTTTAGTTGTCAAACAACTGATGAGTTGTATCAGACACGATCTTTGCTTGGTTGTAAATGAAATGGTTGTGTGAGATATTACTGGGACAATACGATACTATTTGTGAAACATCTCTGTATTACCTTCGTACTTTTTGGGCCACTGGAGCAAATGGAACAGCAGATTGATGTTAATAATACTCGCTGGTGAAGTATTTTGGACCAGCTCATTAATGTTATAGTTACGACTGGTGCAGTGTGTCTGAACTATGGCTACCACTGAGGCAGTGTATTGTTACCACTGTGGCATTAAATGGGAACATTGTACCAATGGGGCATTATATTATACTGCATGGTAAAAAACGGCAAACTCCTTGTTTTCTCGGCCACAGGGGTGAATATTGGTAGGACTGGTGTAGTATATTGTCATGACCAAGTAAGTATATTGGTATGATAAGGGCAGTATATTGGTATGAGTA
>JAOTRN010000036.1:2632500-2647500 GCA_028566695.1 Bagroides melapterus
TAGTGATGCAGTTGGGCATCAGACATGAATTTTAAACTTTTACAGCTACCAAAACATTTCCTCTTAACGCTTGTTATCTTTATTTCTCCGATGTTTACAGGTAATATGCAGCATTTATATTAAAGATACCTGTACATCCTAATGAAATGCTACGTTCCTCATAGAGACTCATATAAAACACATTCTTATCTGTATAAACGAATATTTTACTGTAATACTCACATGAGGAAAGTTCATGTATCATTTTATCCCCACGGCCCGACTTCCTGTTTAAACGGAAACATAATGCGAATTTGGAGGAGAGAAAAAGAAGAATTGACGTTTTACGTGTCGACAATAAATGTATCATTAATGAAAATACTCACAATCTCAAATGCATTTTTTTTCGTATATAAGGGCTTAACTTTCTTCTTCCCCATGTTGTGTATACATTAATTTAATATAAAATGTCACGTGGGACTTGTCACTTTATTTCCGTTATGATGAAAGGTACTTTGACTATTCCATTAATAATAATAATAATAATAATAATAATAATAATAATAATAATAATAATAATAATACTCGCTTAAACATGTTGAGTAAAAGAAACATCTTGTTTTTTAACATATCATTATATATCAAAACAGCGCGCGCGCTCAGGCGTTTCGCGTCAGAATTACGGGACCGGGGAGGACTTCTTTTTCCAAGGGTCCAGATGGAGAGGAAGAGTAGAGAGAAAGAGAGAGACTATGGAAGAGGAGGGAAATCAGGGATCACTGCAAGGATCATTTAGCGTGTACATGGTGTAAATATTGGGGGAGTTTAGGGGAGTACAGGGAGGGGGCGGTATGTGGGGGGCGGAGCTTGGGCTCGGCTTAACGGAGTCCTCGCTGCCGGAAGTGCAACGAGGTGTTAAATTAAAGGCAGCTGGTGGCAAAAGAAAAAAAAGAGAGATAAAAGAGAAAGCATCGCTTCAGATGAAAGAGCTGCATATCCGTCATCCGCTGGTGACACTTGTCTTTTTTTTTGTCCAGATTTAATCTGTGTAACCTGCTTACTGCATTTTATAACCTGATATAATAACAAAACAACAACAAAAATAAAAACAAGGTAAATATTTTGATTATTGCTAATTCATGTGTACACGTGTATGTGATGTAGTTAACTGTGTAACATACACAATTATCAAAAAAAAAAAAAGAATCCATGTTTAATAAAGTTATGTTCGGTACCAGCTTTCGCGACGCCGCGGAAATATAAAAATAATTATAAAATAGCCGATGTTCAAATATCTTGGCACTTTTATAATCCGCACAGCTGTAAAATGCACATAAAGTTCAGCCGAGAAAGAGAGAAAAAAGTAATTAAGTAAGATCAATTTCCTTGTAGACAGCCCCGAGGGATTGAACATTTTATTTCGCAATTTTAGTAAAATTATAGCCTGATATTAAGTTAACGCTACAGATCATAAGTCTATGTGTAGCTCAGTAAGCTGAGCCTGAACTTAAATTTCGTTTAAGCTTTAAGAAAAGGAAAGAAAAGAAAACCCTTCATTATTCACCCTAGACAAGGAAATATATAAAAAGTTTCCCCTTTAACGAGATAGGCAGGTCTGATCAATCGCAGCCATCCACACAAACGCAGAGAGACAGGAGCTGCCCAGGCGATCGATGCTTTAATTAAAGATTCAGAGGCCTGACAACCGGCCCAATGATGAACTGAAATCGGACTTGCGCTGCGGTATGGTTTTTAATGGCCATAGGCTGTCCAGTTCTCACTAAATTGCATTTCCATCCAAACAGATCATGGGGTGAGAGTCGATGCTAATGCAGCTGCTTTAGAGAACACTAAAGGTGCGCCACATTAAATCCGGTGCATTCAAGCGCCAACGAGAAAACGTGAAAATGCTAGACAAACAGTACTATAAGTCTAATAATCAATCTAAGAAACGAATTAGTTGTTAATTAAAAAGAAGAAGGAGGAGGAGGAGAGAAGAAGACGGAGAAAAAGAAGCTTTCACACAGTGTTCCTTTAAATAAAGGAAAAAGAAAACAAAATCAGATGTATTTGATTATTAGAATAAGGAATAACAGTATCATAGTTAGTTAGCAGGTATTAAACTATAGAGAAACTGGACCCTTGAAAGATTTTCCACCTTTCCAAGAAAGTGCATGTAACAGTCCAACGGCTTTCAGACCTAATATACATCTTTATATTTATAAAAACACTATGCATTGCCACCTGGCCGAGTGGATATCTGTTGATCAACGTTATTTACATTTTAGTTGCTGTTGTTATTACTGTAGTTGGGAAAGTTTTTTTTTTCTGTTCATCATCAGATATATATGTACACATGGAACACAGCAAGCCTTTTACGCTTAATGGCAGATGAAGACGTGGAAAACCAGCTCATGTTTACTTCAACAGGTACAGAACGGACAGAATGCATTTAATTTCATTCTCAGGTATAAACCATGTAGACCTTCCTTTGTGTTTGCTCATGTAACAATTAAGCTAGTCAAAGCTTTGTAGTGTATAGCAACAAGAAATAAAGGAAATAAATCTAAACAAAGAACGTGAGAAAGTGAAAAACCACAATACAGTAAACACTGAAAACAAGGATTAATTTCTAAAAACAGCTGAGATGTAGTTATGCTTGCTTCATTTTTACTTAAATAAATGTTTTATAATAGACCTATCTCTTGTTTCCTCTGCCTGATGGGGGGAAAAAAAAAATCATAGGCTATTTTTTTAACAAGGGGGAGGAAAGTTAATACACAGCTGGTAAACCATCTAGCACAGATCAGTGTACATTATTTACAGTCTTTTGTTTTTGCGTATTCAAGCTCTAATGCATCACAAACATGAACAGTTTTGTTATACATACTACAGATAGAAATAATTTAATACTAACGTAAAAGGTTATCTATCCAGAAATGCTAAAAGTTTCAAAAGCACACTTTTACACAATCACACAGCTCCGTTCTGGTGGTAAAACAGAACAAAAAACGTAAGTAATTGTTAATGTTTCCACTTCGATTTTCGAGCAAGGTTATAATCACTAATAAATAAGCTTTGTAAAACATTAACATGTTGTACATTGTACAAAAAGCAAGTTCTCTTCTGTAACTAAAGTCTCAATCATTTTCTTGCACTTGTTCTCCTGTTGTGCATGTGTGAGTACATGTCTTGCAAGTGTTTGTGTTCGTGTGTATCAGCTTGTACCATAGAAGCGCTGCTTGTCCTTTAGTTAGTGACAATCTCCTTGTTGTCCTCCATAAAACGAGAGAAGCGGAAGTGAGTGCCGTTTTCCGTGCTGGCCATTTTCTCAAGGCCAGCTAGCGCCGCGTTAGATTCTGAGTTATGCAGCTTGTCCATGCTGCCTGTCAGGCCGCCGATGGGAGAACTTCCCCCGTTACCCACGCTTCCAGACAGAGATGGTGGCAAGCCTCCGTTCTGTATCACAGATATTTCGTTGGTCTTCATTGCCAGGCCATTAGAGAAGGCGGCGGCGTACTGGTTCCAGAAGCTAGCTGGGTCTCCATTGCCTACCCTGCTGGATAAGTCTTTCTGAAAGAGCTCGGGAAACTTGACTGGGTTCGTGCCCAGGAAGGCCATAGGACCATCTACAGAGAGCCTTCGTCCTCGTCTCGCTGGGGCACTGTTCCACATGTGAGTACCCATATGCACCTACACACACACACACACACACCAATAGAAAAAGAAAATGGTCAGTAACGTTTACAGACTTGTCCTCACATAAAACAATGCGTTCATGAAATGATGCAATGGAAAAATAAAATATAAGTAATTTGCTAGTGTTTAGAAAAGACTCCCAGAAAGCAGTCACTGAGGTCTAGCTTTTAGGGTAAGACTAATCTAATATATTTTATAAACAGTACACGATTCTAGAAGCGGACCAAGCCTCTTGAGAACAAGTCACGTCTTAGATAAATTGCAGTGTCCTCTCCTATCGGGCTGGCCACTACTAAATGTGGCATATACCCCTGATTTGCTCTTCAAGCTTCTGATTTAAACCTGATACACAAGGTATAATAACCTGAGCTGATTCTTTTCAGGTCCTACGTACAGCATGGTTAACAAACACATGATACCAATTTGAAATTTTTTCCACAGCAATGCTATTTTTGCTTCATTCTTTTAAGCCTGTGTCAAACTCAAAGCGTTTGAAAAAGTAAATGACACGCCTCAAATTTGCAATTAGTTTCCCATATTGTTCTGGTGGGAAATTATGAGGCTTTAGCATGACTCGCTCTTTAAAACTGGTCATGAAAGTTGCTTTTGAAAGACAAGTACATAAATATTTGATGCATGGCCTTCGCTAATGAAGTACGCTGTGAAATACACCTTCAGGTCCTTCACTTCTCTTAATGAATACACCATAATTACTGATTTATTAGGAGGGGGAATTCGTATCTAGTTAGACATTTACATTGCTTCCTGAAAATGAAGCTGCCGGTGTGTCAGGTTTCCTCAATTCTTTACAGGCGACTGGTGCGATCACACATGCCCACATAAACCCCCCGAGTTCCTGTTTATCTGTGAGTGGGGGCCCTTTCCCTTCAAGATCAAAGGGAATCTCACGTTTTTCACAAGATAAATTCTGGAAAAATACTGAGCATGCAGCAGCTCAGGATGGTTGCTGCTGGTAACTGTAGTTAAAGCCTGTTAAGTGAAGCGTTCCTGGCTGTGCTCCATCAGTCACACTCTCAGGTTTCTGCCCAATATTCATATTAATGGGTGACTCAACCTTTCCACTTGTACACCTTTATTTCTACACAACCGACGTGTTTTTTCTCTCTACCTTTTTCATTATAAGCAAAAAATTTAAAACTATTGCCCTTCCAAAAATAAACCTAAAGCCAACTTTTTATAAAACTTTAGAGGCCAAGTTGATATTGTTTTTAACAAACAGGACAAAAGATCCAGCAAAGCACTATATTGTTTTAGTTCCATGATTTACTAGAGAAGTAATTACCTTGAGATTTCCTTTAGTGGTGAATGCACGTCCACATATGGTGCAAGCAAAGGGCTTCTCCCCAGTGTGGGTCCTCTCATGGATCTGTAGGGCACTAGAAGAGGAGAACATCTTCCCACATGTGTTGCAGTGGTGCTGCTTGGGTGTCCGTCTTGGAGGTGCACCTGAAAGCACTGGAGACGTAGAAGCAGAAGAGGTCACCATGCTTGAGGGAAGATCTTTGCTGTCGTGTTGAGGAGCGTGAAGGAAACCGTTTTCAGCTTTAATCAAGGAGGGCAAAGATCCAACAGAAAGGAGAGATGGAGTAGGGCTGGATGCCAGGCTGGTGCTGGGCTCAAAGAGCTGGGAGGGCAGATCTCTCATTTGGTGGGTCAGCATGTGTTGCTTTAGATTACCCTTGGTGGAAAAGCCCCGGTTGCAGGCTGTGCAAATGAAAGGTCTTTCTTTGGTATGGCTTCGATAATGGATGTCCAAGGCACTCTGACAGGCAAATGTCTTTCCACAAATGTCACACGATGTGTTCTTAGAAGTGCCTCGCTCACGAAAGGGGAAGAGCATGCCAAGAGGGTCTTTAGAAGGGTTCATGGAAGTTAGGTCAAGAGCCCCTAGACCTGAGGAATGGGTTTGCATGAGGCCTGCACTTATGTGCTCCAGTGATAGTGCCCTCTGCTGATGATCCTCCAGACTGGGGGATATGCGCTGCTGGGGAACACCACTAGAAGGTGATGGAGCTTGCATGGAGGAGGTAGATTCAGAGACAGCTGGACTTCCTGCACTTTGGCTCTCCACATCGCCTCCTGGTGATGAGGAATCATTAGTGAAGTGATCACCTTCAAATGAGCCATCTGTTATTTTAGCTCTGTTAAACTGTGAGTCTTCTATTAGCCCCTGGGGTGAGTTCTTATCCTGCTGGTCAACACCTGATTGCTCATGTGGCATAGGTGAAGAACAAAGGCTGTCTTGGGATGCATCAACTGATTTGGGTGTGTCTGGAACACTGCTATCTGGACCATCTTCTATTCCCTCCATGTTGTCATCTGAGAAATTGTCTAAGTCGTCAAAGTTTCTCTCTTCAAATGAACCAGCGTCAGAGCCCATGGACTCTGGGTAGCTGTCATGGAGAGGGGTGTTGGGAATCTGCCCACCCATGTGCATACGGATGTGCTGCTGCAAGACAACAGCATTAGTGAACTTCTTCTGGCAAATGGGACAAGAGTGCTGCACCCTCAAAGGTGGCATGGCACGATGTACGCTGTAGTGGGTCTTCAGATTGCCCTTAGTGGTAAAGGCACGGCCACAGATTTTGCACTTAAAGGGCCGTTCCCCAGTATGAGTACGATAATGCATTTTCAGTGCACTCTGACAGCTGAGAACTCGATGGCAGATGACACACTCATTGGGGTCTGTCACTTTCCTGTCAATATTTTCTACTAATTGCTGCAGTTTTGAAGTTTCTGAACCTTGCAACGGATCAAGCAGTCCTCCAAAAGGGAACTTAGCCTTAAACTGCTCCGACATCAGGGGCATCAGTGGGTTGGTAGACATAGGAGGGCTGTTAGAAGTAGTGTACTCTATCTTGCTCTCTCCCACAGAGATTGTGTTTGTTGTGAAGCTAGGAGGCTGGCTACTTTCTTCAGTTTTCCCATTTGAGGTAGGCAAGGTTGCAACATCCCCTTCTTCTGACACGCCATCACTACTTTTTGTGGAAGGTTCTGCTGGACCTGAGTCACTCTTAGCTGAGTGAGAAGGGCTTGTAATGGCCACAGAATGATTTTCCTCTTTCTTGATGAATGGGGGTAGGCTTGGTATAGTGGGTGGGAGCAACATGCCAACTGATGAGCTCAGAGTAGATAAAACAGGTTTACTATCTAGCCAACTAGTGACTGGCTTCTCTGGTGCCATCGACATGCCATATGGAATTCCAGTGCTGGTTGGAATATTGTCCAAATGCTCTGGTACTGGGTATGGGTTCATCTGGATATGAGGATACTTCTCTTTATGACGTTGAAAGTGAACCTTCAAATTGCCACGAGTCGAAAAGCGGTTGCCACAGATGTTACATTTGTATGGCCTCTCTCCTGTATGTGAACGCAAGTGGATCTGCAAGGCACTGTCACTTCCAAACACCTTGGCACAAAACCTGCACTTATGTTTGAAGAATGCCTCCTCTGAGCTGCTCTTAGGTTCAAAGGAAGATACACTGGGTTGCTTGTTTTTCCTTTGTTGGGCTAATGCTGCAAGTGAATTGAGATCCTCCACTGTGGTTCCAATGCTAGGAAGAGCACTGGAGAACATTGGATTTCCTGGTGGCGGCTGAGGTAGAAGTGAGTTTGCCACAGGATTCAGCAGACTTCCAATCCCAAAGGATGGTGTTGATGACTTTACCAGTGAGGGGGTTCCTAGCTGGGAATGAAGACTTCCAGCATATCCGACCCTTTTGTCCGATGTTTGTTTATTCACCACAGCTGTCCCTAGTGCTCCCAGACTCTGCGATGACTCTCCCATTCCAGAGTTGCTTTGAGGTAGCTGTGCTGCACTAGCTATCTGCTTCAGACTACTAATGCTAGCAGACTGGCTGGCTAGACTCTGTGCTAGCCCTGCTGCAGCTGCTAGCTGCTGGGACAGATGAGAGCTGAGTGTGGTTAGTGGGTTAGTGGATGAAGCCAGAGTCCCAGGAGAGGAATTGGGTGGCACCTGTAGCTCAGGAGACTGCGATGCCAGCAATAGAATTTGATGACGAATCTGCTCTATTAGCTGCAACTGGTGAATCTGCTGTTGTTGCAGGGCCAGAAGTTGCTCCATGAGAGCAGGCACGGCAATCCTCTGGCCTCCTGCTGATCTAGTCTCCTGAGAGAACTGGGCTACTGCCACTTTGGTGCTCTGGAGATTTTCAATGATAACATTGCTGTTCATCACAGAGAAGTTTCCCAGTTCTGTCAGATTATCAAGCTGAGGTAGTGAGGCTGAGATAGCAGAGCTGCCCAGGTTGGATCCAGTACTACCCCTACCACCTTGGCTTCCTTCGCTGCTGCAGTCGATGGGACTGCTTTCCTCCATGTGTCCACTTCCATCGTCATGGCTAACAGAGATTGCAGACACATCCATATCCATGGATTCTTCTTTATCCAGTGAGTTATGGTCTAAAAGGTCAGCACACTCCACTTGATCTGCGTTATTAGTCGTGTCATTCACCTGCTCGTCAGGATTATGGGGAGAAGAGCCTGGAGAGAAAGTTCCGGAAGGAGACACAGGATTTTCATTCACTATCAGAACTAATTGATTCTTAGTGCAATTCTTCTGGTGTTGTTCAAAATCCGACAGTTCAAAGAACTCTGCACAGCATCTGCCACAGACATGGGCACCCGAATCCTTGCAAGGGGGGTCATCCAGCCTGGGCTCTGTGTCCCCTGAAAAGAAAAGAGAGAGGGAGGACACAGAGAGGGAGAGAGAGAAAGAGAGAGAGAACAAGGGGATTAGTGATTAGAAATGTTTTGCAGCTGAAGAAGCAGCTTTATCTCTTCAATTCTTTTGTGGTTAATCTTCTGTTAATCAGTTTAACATTTATCCTGTTTATACGTTTTAAAAAAAAATTACCAAACGAACAATAAAGCCCAAGCACATTCGATTTAAAAAAAAAAAAAAAAGAAAAACAAAGAAAAAAAAAAACTACTCCGCAGATGATCTACGTGGAACATGACAAATGAATAAGTGAGATTAATAATACTTAAAAATGTTGCTGAAAAGTGAGCTCTAAACGACGTGTGAATTGTAGTTGAATTCCTTCAATCTTAGCAGCTAAGTAATCATTTTCTTCAGACAATCCATCAAAACATAAAATACTATGAACTGAGGACATTGGGGCCTAATGAAATTTCATAGAGAGACATTGATTTCCAATATTTCATACTCCTCAAAGCTTACATGTCCACTAGGTGCAAATCAACCATTTGAAGGACTTATTAGACTTTCAATTTGCTGTCAACTTTGCTCATTTTCAACCAGCCCTGTGCTTCTTGGACAGGTTATCCCTGTCACTAAACTAATTTGTATCCAGGCAGCCTGCAATCAGGGTCTGACGGGCACAAGCGAGTCCATCGGCATTCGCTATCATCTCGCTGTACTTGCTGCAGCCGTTACCGTATGCTAAAACGAGAAGTTACAAAAATAAATACGTCATCCCTTAAAGAGTCGCACTTTCACTTGTTTTTCTCGGAATCAAATTTAATATAATAAATATCTAATTAAATATATTATTAAATTTAATAAAATAATTTCAAGTGCACGGTGTATAGTGTTTTATGTTCAGATTGCGATTGTGTAGCCGTGTAGTTGTTTGACAAAATATTTTGTGTTTCTCTATATTTTTATGAATGTTGCCAAATTAGTGAATATGTAAGAAATGCAAAAACAAAACAAAACAAAAAAAGGCAAACAAACAAAAAAACAAAACAAAAAAACAAAACAAAGGACCATTGTACTAAGGGAGACAGGATTTTAGTGAAAAATGTAATATTAAAAAAAAAATGATTATATAATAAAATATAATAAATTATTATTATTATATTAATAATATAGATTTTATATATACTATTTTTTCTATTTTTTTTTAATTACATTTTTAAGATACGACAAACGTTTTTTTAAAGCAGTGAGAAATACTTCTGTGATACTTTTCTGGCCCTCACTCACCCCCTATGAGACTGTGGCCTCCCTTCAGACTTCCATCTTTCTCCCTCTCTCTCTTTTTCTCACCCAACCCGTTCTTTGTATCCTTCAAAAAAATCTTGCTGTTTTACATACAAGTTGATTTACAAATTGCAATTTTCTATGAATCCCTTTCATTGTGAGGCTTTGCCCTCTACATTTTCATCAGTGTGGGGATTCATTTGCAAATGAAACCCCTGCAGAAGTGTGTCCCGGCCCTGCCGGGAGACAGGACGGCTCCCCATTGTTCCCCAGCATGGGAGCGTCGGAGCAGGACCGAGGGGGCGAGGGTCTAGCCCGCTCATCACGGCAGTTTCTAGAACAGATCCTCTTTAATTCACGGATTATCCTCCCTCAGTGTTTCTCTGTGCTGGAACATCAGATAACGCTAAAGTTGCCATGACACCAAAGCCGTGCCTCACACCACCTCCGTGCCCACCAGACGGGAAAAGTCAACTTTATGATGAAAAGTTTTTTAATATTATAACAGAAAAGGTTTAGGTGTGGCTAATGAGGAAAAAAAAGAGGGTTTCATTTAGTCGATGGGGGGAGGGGAGGAGATTAAACAGGAATAGCAAATGGTTTATGGTAAAGCTTTTCAGTTAATCTGTGTGTATTACTTTAAGTGCAAGTCTCCAATCACCTACGTGCCGATTACTAATAGTGAGCGGTGTATAAAAATAAAAAAATATATATTAATCATTTAAATAAATATGCTGCTTTTCTTATTTTAGTTTTATTAGAATGCATAATCTATGCAACAAGTTGCAATGATCATTTAGTAAATAAAATGCTTTTACACAAAACTAACGCACAAGTTATAATATTTGTGTACAATATAAAATGCTTCCCTATTTTTTTTTTAGATAAAAAAAAAAGATCATTAATGAAATAATTAAAAAAAACAAATTTATATAAGATACCTTTGGATTTTGGAAACAGCAAAAAAAATAAATAAATAAATAAAATCACATTTCTATTGCATTAAAAATTGCCTATAAGATCAGCAGACTTCGAGATTTACAGAGATTTCTACACAAATCTGTTGCTATGACTCCTATAAAACTGACACAAATTTGAAAATAGAATAATCGGAATAATTCGCTAAAATATAATTATATTACTAAATATCCTGATTAAGGTCTAAGTTCTGTCTGGAAGAAATACGAAGCAGCAGATAGACTTCACCATGCATGCTTTGCAGAAGCGAAGAGATAGTCTGGAAAAAAAAAAAAGCTTGCGGCAGGTTCGAGATGGGAGTTGAGTGGAGGATTAGTGCGTCAAGCCGAAATGAAGCACTAGTTCTAATGAGATCCCAACTTCACAGAGCTGTGGATTTGGGTTCTCAACATGCTACCGAGAGCCATCAAGCACATGCTCTGAGAAAACCAAGACAATCGGGAAATACCTGAGAAGCAGAAAGAGTGGTTTTGAAATTAAAAAAAAAGGCAAATAAGAAAGTAAGAAATGCAGCATTGCCTACGTTGTTTTGCTCTTCTTCCAGCGTCAGACTACTTTCGAAGAGCGACTTACTGTTCACCTCTTCATTTCTCTCTGCCTCTGTCCTTCCCACCCTTCTCCCATCCCTCCCATGCCCCCTCTCTCTTTTTCAGCCTTTAGGAAATGTCTCTATGAACACTAGATGGGGTAAAGCTCTTCTCCTATGGTCAGCTTTGCTTGGCCTGTGCATTAGGGACATGCTTTAAAACAGGAGGGGTGTGAGAGGGGACTTAACAAAGCAAAGCCAGGCCCTCAAGGCCACTTCCAAAACTTCGACTACAGAAATAATGGCTGAAAAAAAAGGACAAGCAACCAAATCCCTGCATATTCACTGCTATTTGTTTCTCCTTGTCGTGGTATAAGCCTGGGTGAGCCGTTACCGTATCTGAAACTCTCTTTGGGTGGGAAGTATGTTTGCTGGGGTGAAAAGGGAAAACGGCGACATTCATACCCCCCTCCCGGTAAAGCAGCAGTTCCTGCTATGCTCTCTTTAAGCAGGCTCTCTAGGGGTCAGTGATGCAGTACATGAGGACACGCTGTGACCTGATCTCTCCTCACCTCATCACAGAGGGAGGCTGGCAAAGGTTAAAACAGCTTCACATCCCACCCTCGGTGATGGGCCAACAGAGACAGACAACGCGCCTTCCTAACACTTCTCCGCCACACCGTTCTCAGTGTAACCTCCATCACGACTGGGTTTGACAACACCCAGGCCTCCGTTTTCCACCCAAAGTTCATCAGCGCGTGGTTTGCATAATGGGAATGGAAAGAAGTTTCTAAGTGGGCCTAAGTAAAGCAAAATTAGGTGCATCATGTGCAGGGAAGTCAACAGGTTATGGATTTTGACTTGCAAAATGCTCTGCTCAGTCATCTGACACAGAATAACAAACGTTGCCATTCATTTCCTTATTTAATTTAAGGAGCACAATTCTGCTCTTGACGTTATTTTTCGAAATTCTGGGCAAACTGCAGCTTTGACTCATCTTCGCACGCAAATCCCCTATGATCTTAAGATGGGTCCTTAATTTATTTATTCGTCAGATTTGTGTACTGTTTCTTGCACTGGCAAAAAAATAAAATCTGTGACAATAATAATAATAATAATAATAATAATAATAATAATAATAATGCCCTTAGTAATTTTACATCCTGCAAAGGTGAATTAGTTAAAAACAACATATTAATAGAAAAGCGGTGTGTGTGTGTGTGTGGTGTGTGTGCGCGCGAGCTCTGTCAAATTTGAAAATTTAGTTTTAAAAGAGGATTAAATGATGCGCTAAAAGTTGAAAAAATGATGCTTTTTTATTTCACGGGAAAAAAAAAGGAAGAATCAACTGGTGTCATATCGTGTTTCTTATCTGTGCTTTATCACTGCAGCTTGAGCAGATAACGTAAACTGAACCGGAGAAAAATAAAAGTTAGGCGGTGCAAATATTAATAAGTATTACATCACTTGTTTCTGCGTAGCTGTATTATCTTGCAGTCACGAAAAAAATGGCATGTCGGAGATTTCATCTGACGAGCATTAAGAGGACAACGTCCAAAGGAAAAGCTTTTCAAGTTTCTCACAGCCTGTAGGAAAACTTCTCTCTTTTTTTTTTTGGCATGTCACCATATGTACCATTTGGAAGCAATAGGGAAAATCGAATAAAAAAACCCAATTGCGTAGAAAATTACTCGAGCTTCGATACTAGAAACTAAAACCCTTATCGCATCAAAGCCTCCTTTCAAAATCAGCAAAACGAAACCTGATATCAAACGCCGAAAAGTGGACAGAGATGGACCTATTCCGCCAGATAACACTTTTAAGCCATAAATAGGCCACTTTATGGAAGAAATGTTAATGCGCGCTAAACGCTGTTTTAGACATCAAATGAGCCTCGTGCATGCTTTGAAGTGCGCAGTTTAAAATAACTTAAGATTATCCTAAAGACAAGAACGTCTAATTATTATCATCTTTACAAGAAAAGGGGGTAAAGACCCAACCTCCTGCCTCATTTAATAATAACAATAATAATAATAATAATAATAATAATAATAATAATAATAATAACTGCGAAATATTCTCTTAACATTTTTAAAGGTAGCATTTGTGTGTATATTATATATAATTCTTATGTTTTTCATGAAGTTACTTGTGACCTACACTTACAGCAAATACACTGTAAAAGCCCTAACCCTGTCTGTACGCAACTTTATGCACATTATAATACGCAAAAGTGCGTTTTGTGGAAAGTGTTGTCGAAAACCGTGAACACAGTAAGACTTTATTTGAGCCTGGCATTTTTGTACGATTTTTTATTATTATTATTTTTCAGACGCTGCACAATATGCAATATGAGTACAAAATTGCAACGATCTTACGCCCTATACAGCCTAAAAAGTAATATTCCAATCATTCAACGATATTTTAACGTATATAATATTCGTATTTTACAATAAAGTCAAAATCATTATAGCTCCATCTTTTTGAATATGGTGTCAAAAATCAAGTTAAACAATTTTGCGTGGACAAATCTAAACCTTTGACTTTTTTCTCAATTTAAAATCGATCAAAATAGTGTTCATAAATTGTTCGCTTCGCATTTTGGACCGAGTGCACAACACACCACGAGGAATGAAACTAATAAATAAGTGACTCACGAGTAAGTTTGTGACAAAATTAGGCCTAAAGTCAAGTCGTTAAAACACACACACACACACACACACAAAACGCGTGTTTGAGTTTCCGTAGTGCTGGCTGCATTTAGTAAGCGTATAACGGAGGATGGGAGAGGGGCAAAAGGAATCCAAACGTCTGTGGGTCGAAACAAAATGGACCTCTAACCGGTGCGTAAAGATGAAAACAAGAAAACATAAACTTAGTCAATTCTTAATTCTACAATGGAGTCGCAACTTTTGATGATAAAAACACAAGAGACGGTAAAGACTGAAAAGTTAATGCTTGTTTTTTTTTCCTCTAAATTACAGAATATTTAGTTATAATCACATCACACGGCTGCATTTGTGACCACGGCTGGGAAAAACGTTAGAATTAGAAATTAAATCAAATAGAAAACTTTTTCTTTTTTTTTTCTTTTTTTTTTTTTTGCTTGCGTGTTTATGAGTGTTAATATTAAGAAGCCTGGTTTAACCTTCTAGAGACTTTCTACAAATCAAGTCTATTAATGAAATTGATTACTATGACAGAAGTCTTCTGCACGCATATAGAATATATAATAAGCAGTTTTTTAGATACTTCCGAATGCTTCCTCTTATTTTAAACAGCCTGTATATATATCTCTCTAAAGCCTAGAGAGAGATGAGACAGAAAGGTCGCTCTGACTGCGGAGGAAGAAGAGGAAAAGCAGAAATGAAGAGAAAGAAAGGGAAAAATTAAGAATTAGTTAGTTTGGAGAGCTTGGAAAGCTTGGCATCTCCGGGACTCACCATCATGCTCGCTCACTGCCGGCTGCGGCTCGGACTGGAAATGCTGCGGCTTCGCTTGCTTCCTCCGCGACATGCTGTCTCACGCATGGGCCACTCAAAAAACAATCGCTCCAAAAAACTTCCCAGAAATCACGGACACGGAGCCCATCCAGCGCGCATGTGTCCCGTTATGATTATCAATAATGCCTCACAATTAATCATACGGCGAAGGCAAGGGGGAGAGAGAGAGAAGGAGAGAGAAAGAGAGAGAGAGAAGGGGGTGAGGGGGAGGGATGGGTGTGTTTGAAAGGCGATTGGCACCTCGCCAGCCTCCCCCTATTCAAATGAAGTCTCTTTAATCAATTAGCCGCTGATTTGCTGGGGACTCTTGTCTCTCCGGCTGCTCC
>JAOTRN010000036.1:2836188-2838688 GCA_028566695.1 Bagroides melapterus
TTGCTCAGTTGTATAAATGAAATATGAATGTAAGTTGCTCTGGATAAGGGCGTCTGCTAAATGCCACAAATGTAAAATGTAGTGGTGTTCCTCCAGATGGTAGAAGCTACAGTTGTGTTCCTCAGGATTGTAGAAGCTACAGTTGTGTTCCTCAGGATTGTAGAAGCTACAGTTGTGTTCCTCAGGATTGTAGAAGCTACAGTTGTGTTCCTCCAGATGGTTGAAGCCACAGTTGTGTTCCTCAGGATGGTAGAAGCTACAGATGTGTTCCTCAGGATGGCAGAATCTACAGATGTGTTCCTCAGGAAGGCAGAATCTACAGATGTGTTCCTCAGGATGGTAGCATCTACAGATGTGTTCCTCAGGATGGTAGACGCTACAGATGTGTTCCTCAGGATGGCAGAAGCTACAGTTGTGTTCCTCAGAATAGCAAGAAAGTAAGCTTGTGTTTCTCACCATGGTACTGAGGTAAACATGTTCTCAAGATAGAAGGAACAAAGCTCGTGTTCCTCAGTATGCCTTAAGCTATAGTCATGATAGTCATGAGTTTATTTCAGGTAGGAGCAGGATTTGAAGACCCCATAGTTGCTTGAAGGCTTCAGCATGACAGGAATATTCTCCATGTGTGATATAAAGCACGGCAGTGGGTTATCATGTAGAATTAGGAGATTGTGAGCCCCAGGATTGCTGAAGGAGTAGGAGCTTGTTGAATCTAGTCTTTCAGGATCAGTCCCTTGAGTTCAGGACTCTACGGAGTGATGGAGATGTGTGCAATCGTTCAGTATTATGAACTTACACATGCTCAAGAAAGCAGTGGTTCTGGAAGTCCAAAGCTCCAAAAACAAAAACAGCTCTCAGTCTCTGATGATGTTCTTCAACAGATGGAGATGTCTGAAACCCAGCTAAGGATGAGGAAGCTTTGTAGACACCAAGACAAAACGACAGTATTAATCAGAGACAGCGGGCCGCTTCACCAGACTTTCCTCAGTGCCCGAGAGCAGCTCGTTTTACCCGGCTTTAATATACACACCCAGAGCATGGAGCCATGGCCATTGATTCAGGCTGAGACAGAGAAAGTACGACACACACCCACACACCCACACACACTCACACACACACACACACACACACACACACACACACACACCATTAGCTCTGAGGGTTGACAACTGTACAGCTATTGATTGATGGACTAGAAGCTGTTAATATTATTTATGGAGGAGAGCTACACTGCCCGCTGCCTCCACCGCAGCCCATAATAAGCCATAATTGATGGTTCAGGAGATTCCGACTTCCCCCCCACGATGACCCCCAGAGCAGCACGAGGGAGACGAATGGCCTCGGCTACCGTTATGATTGATATTATCAAATTACATAAGCGGCCAACGGGCTTAAGTGGAGGCATTGATTTTAGATTAGAGCGCCGTTCAACACATCATAGAAGAGACAAGACAGGGGAAGTGGACCTTACCTTACCTTCTGGAGTACACTCGTTATCATTTCCGCTCTGTTCACGACTCAGGAATGGATCTCCTGTTGACCTCTTCATGTTAAAGCAATCTAAAATCGTAAAATACATTATGTTTTAAAAACACTACGGCGAGAGAGGTTTCTTTTTTTTTTTAGCTTTGTTAGCTAACAGAGTTGTCAAACTGAACGCAAGTGGAATTTGCTGAAAGGGATGCGAGGATCTGAACCAGACCTGTTCTTCTTTGAGTCTATAACTTTATCCTGCTGAACTTTGACCTGGGAATTCCAGATCCTCAACCTCGTGTGACATCACTTTCAATAGGAAGCTTGCTAGCAGGTAGCTGGCTAGAAGTTAGCTGAGGTACGCTACACAAGGTGCTTCTAGACTATTTGTAGCGGCAGATTCTTTACTACACTTCTGGTAGCTTCATGGTCAGAAATCTTAGACCTTCAGAACTTCTGAACTTATATTACAAATGTGTATTTTTGAAAATTTTCTTCCATATATATGACTTTGCTTTTTTAATGTATCAATTTAACCCAGCAGAATAAAAGGGTTATTATGGGATGTGGTGAGACAGAAGGCTCCTGCTGGATGCCTGGCTCGAGTTAGTGGCAGAAATATTAGAGGCTCTGTGACAACCGAACATAAACAAGCTCAAGTGAAGCTTCTCATTTTGTGTGATATAATTGCGCCTTCGAGACGGCGAATAGCTCGGAGATGAATTTGCTGTGCACGTGTGTGTGCTCGACCTCCAAACGATGAAAGAATATTAAAGGCAATTAACAACCCCAACACGCCCTGTAGTTGTTCACGTTTAATTACGCTCGAATCATAACCCGAGCAAACCACCACCATCAGACCGCCACGTTTACAAACAGCAAATTTAAAGAGAAGCGTCATCACGCTATAATCCGATCTCCTACACGGTGTCCGTCTGTATCACGCTAGGAAAATGAGCTATCATTTACAACTGGAGAATAACTGCAATAAGCGAGGTCCACCTTTAAATTACAGCCGTTGTGGAAG
>JAOTRN010000036.1:2846188-2856511 GCA_028566695.1 Bagroides melapterus
AAACAACTAAAAATAAATAAATAAATAACATTTTAAAATAATTTTTCACGTGTAAAAAAACTTTTATACAAATCACTAAATCTTAAAAATTTATAGAAATACATTTCTAACTTCTAAGCAGTGTGCCTAACTTTGATATGATGTTTATTTTATTTTGTTCATTAAATACAAATATAAAGCAGCACGTATTTCTTCCCTTTTCTCTTTCTTTCTTTCTTTAAAAAAAATCAATTGTATAAAAAATATTATTAAAACAATTAATTATTTGGAGAACACGTATCATTATTTTCCAGACACATTCCCGAAATCAGCTCATCAGATCTTCACACACGTCACATATCTGTCAACATGATTGAAGCTAATGCACCTTGCAACGTATTACTAGAAGTGAAAGAACGGATGGTCACAGAGCAAAGCCTTTGAAATTGATTAGTCCGAGAAGCGATTTGCAATTAACCTGTCATTAATCGGAAGTTACGATTTCCTTAATCACGAAAGGCCACAAGTGATACAATCCATTTAGCAGCCTGTCATTTGCATCGCAATCACGGACATCTAGCGAGTTCACAAATTGCTGAGTAGAGTCATGTGCGCTAATGAGTTAAAGGATAACTCCATCCTGAAACACATTAAATACATTTCTAATAAAATTTTTGTCCTATATCAGGTGCTGTATTTCCATTATTTCTTTTAGAAATGAACAGCTATCTCTACTTACTGCCATGTTGACTTCCAGAGGAGTTTAATAAGAGAAGATTTTAGGATCACAGACATTTCAGAATAAAAGGTTTCAGTGTTAGCTCCTAAAAAAAAAATAAAAAAATAAAAAAAAAACATGCAGGGCTTCTTTTCTCACGCACAATTTTCCAGCTACATTGATGAAAAAATTCGATACAGATGTAGCACAAAGGCAGCAAAGAAAATGCAGTGCAGTTATGCAGCTATACCGCCGTCACGCTAGCGCATCCGCTAGGATAAAAAGTTAGCGATGTACGAGATGACACGTGCGACGGTGTTGAAGGTGGTATTAGTGAGGAAGTTGAAGATTTTTGGAAGCTGGTGTGTCTGGGTCTGCTGGACAGAGTGTCTTTACTGTAGAGATGTAGAGATGAGGCTAGGGATAGTTTTCAATCCAGGTTACTCGGGAAACATGGAAATATAGACTACAGCTGAGGAAAAGCGAGAAAGAACAATCATTCGACCTGGAATTCCTAGTCGGAAACTTGTGCAAACATCTACCTAGCTGAGGATCTTAGATAAACAAGAACAATGTCGCTACATCTGTTACTTTTATGCTGAGTCACCATTTTGTGAGTTGAGATTTGTAATGCTAGCCAACATGATAAGATTACTGTGACAGATTTTTCTTTTTCTTTTTTCTTTTTTTAGTTGACCGATATCTCATTTCCGTGCTAATCGTACAGAAATAATTTCTGTTGGTCTTCTTTAGATGTTTAATTTCTGAAACTGTTAACCACAGACCAACCGATCATTTTCTATTACAAAATAAATCCAGAAGATTTAGCAAGTTAACATCAGTATCATAATTCTTGTAGGTCTTCCAGATGTTTATCAAATAAGGAGACTGTACATCCATGTTACAAGCGTCTGTGATTTTCCAAGCCAAAGCACTGGAACTATTTTTGACGTGAATTCAGGAAAATAGAAAAACTTGGGACGTTCTGAGTGACGTATAACGTGCAGTGGATTACACCAAAAATCTCAGTGAAACAGATGGCATTGTGGGTAATATATGAAACTGTTAACTAGAAACTGTTAACTATGGCTGAAAAATGTTCCTTTTTTTACGTCTTTTATTGTGTGCGAAATAAAAGTGTGATGGAAATTCCCACATCATCCCCCACTCGCTTACACTCCATGTAGACATTGTGGCCGGTGATGAAACGTTCCTCCCGTCCCTGATAATACCACACCTGTGATTGGGTTGTTGTTCGAGTGTCACCCACGCCTATCTGCCTCAGATTAGATAACGTCCTTATCATCTTCACCGCATACCGAGCTGTCCAAAAGCCTGGGAACTTGCGGCAAAAATTCAAACCACCCCCACCCCAAACCTCCTAGTGAGACCGGAGTGAAACAAAGACTTGTGCTCTGTTATGTATTTTAAATAGAATTTGATCATTCTGAAAAGTTCAGTCTAAAAGTCTGGCTTATTTGTTGAAGGACGTTTTCTGAAAGGTGCATTCCGTGCCCTAGTTTCTAGCTGAGAGCCTTTTATCTGTACGTATATTAACATTCCCGGTTCATTCCATGCTCATAGAGTATGCGATACTTAATAATGTTGTATCGCAGTACATATGAAAAATTTCCCCAAAATCTAAAGCTACTCAATCACCGAAAATGGAAATGGGGAAACTCATTTTACACACTTGCCAAACTTTGTCCGTCCAAGTCAGGGTGTGTTCCAAAAAGGTGTACTGAGTGAAAATAATACCTGAAAAAAAAGTTGCGCAAACAAATTAATAATCATGACACCATGGAGCCAAAACGTGGTGACGCGTACCAGATGAGGGCCTCGTTGCATGATTGATCAGTTTCTGCATTGCAAGCGTGGCCACAACCACCTCCAGCAGTTCTGGAATGTCTGATAAAATGATATTAATTCTACACATTAATGAGATTAATGAATTTGAAAGGCTGGAAGAAGAGAGGGTTTTCGTTTTTTTTGTCTGGACCCTGAAATAATAACCCAAAAGCAATTACCGTGCATCCATCAATCCAAAGCAGACATCTAATTATCTCTCCATTTCTGAAGTCCTCGCACTTCTCCAGCTCTCATTTGTAACCCGTGATATGTTATTTTTTCATTAATGGAGCTCCACAATACAGAGATGTGTAACTATACAGTGGGACTCAGATGTTGCGGAAGCATGATGGAACGTTCCAGAGCGCCACGCTGAGAGATCCAGATTTCTGATGATTAATGATGATGTCACACGGTGAAAAATGGTGGTCCCTGCAGCTATGGATAACTCCTTGTTATCCCGCTACAAGAAAATAGAGTTACAGATATCTAGCAACTGGGATCAACATAACTTCACAAAGCTAGGACACGGTTTAAACTGGACACACATTCAATAAAAATGACTTTCTTAGAATTAGATTTAGGTTCCAGCTCACTTGAGAATTCTCTGTAATTTCTTAGCAGATTATCAGATTTTGATCAAGCTTTTATATAGCCAGTGCTTTTTGAAATCAAAATGTACATAAATGTCTTAGGTTAACCTTCTGGCTAGTTTTAGAAGTCTGGCTAAGTAAAATGCTTGTGTTAGCTTATGGTTATGTAAAATTATGAACTTTTTACCATAGAAATCCTCTCAGACATGAACTTACCTCATGCTAGCTAGGTGTCAAGTGTAAGAAATGGAGATTGTAAACATTAATGAACTTAAAATTAACATGTTAGCTGCCTAGAAAATGAAGTATTAGAAACATACAAATGCCAGATAAGATTTTTTTAATTGTATTTATGCAGTAGAGATCAATAAATACACCAATGAATTTAACTTAAAGTCATTTTACAAATCCTGATAGTTTAGCTCATATTAGCAGGCTAGAAAAGGAATAATTTAGAATATATTTTTAAAGACTTTTCTGTCAGTTTACTTCATAACAGCAAGGTAAAAGAGATCAATACATCAGTATATAACTCAATATATTTACATTAAAATCCTCTCAGAAATCCTGTCATCTCCCATTAGCTTGAAAACATTTTAAAATAAAGTATTATGAACAATAATTCATAAAACATAAATTCTTCTCAGAAATCCTGTCTTTCCTGATATGGAAAAATAATACATACAATTTAAAAAATCCACTTAGAAATCTTGTCTGATTTTGAACAATAATAAATATAACAAAAATTCCTCTCAGAAATCCTGTCAGAGTTTTAACAATAATAAATAAAACAAAAATTCCTCTCAGAAATCATGTCTCATTTTGAACAATCATAAATAAAACTTAAAAAAATTCTCTTAGAAATCTTGTCACGTTTTGAACAATAATAACTACAAATTAAAATTACTTTAATAAATCTTGTCAGATTTTGAAAAAAAAAAAAATAGGATAGAATAGAATAGAAAAAAAATAGAACTTGAAAATTCCTAACAAATCCTGTAGGATTAGTTTATTTAAGCTAGTCACCTAGCATTGGCTGCGATGGTGTTAAACAGTAATGCATACAACTTAAATCCTCTCAGATTCTCATGCAAGAATTGAAAATATTCTCTCATAAACACTCATTTTAGCTTATGGTGGAATGCTAGAATGCTTTATAGGAGATTATGAACATAAATAATTTAATAAATTCCAGTGATTAACTATATAAAAGTTAGACACATGTTTCTGTATACTGTAAACGTTGCTGTGATTGGCTAGAACCTGTGAGAAACCAGGACTAGTTCTGCTCTCTTATACTTCCTGTGATCATGGATTCAACTTGTAATCTCTAAATTTCTTGACAGAAAGAACTTTCAGGACTGTTGCGCTATTCAGGAACCTGAGGTAAATCTTCTTCTAGAATCGGCTTTCTAAAACCCCACCCACTTTCCTACGTGACTCTCCCCCTTTGCCACCCTTTGACCATTACAGCTGCACAAACAGCCCCTTTACTAATACCCCACTTCCCTCAAACAAACAGTGCTGCCCTCACATCTGCAGCTTGGCCCATTTCAGAATAAAAATGGCTACGAGGGCAGGTTTTGCTTTGACTTTCAGTGACTTCTGGCATTAATTCAAAGTGAGCGATTGCAATAAATCTTCTTTTATTTATTTTAAAAAGTTTCTTGTTATGCCACAAAGCCAGTATATATTAGGCATGTATATATGTATACACTTATACAAATACAAACTTAATAGCTTAAAGGATCTGTAAAATATTTTTAAATGAAAGACGCTCCAAGAGCTACAAATCTCTCTAACTTGACTTTGCCTTACACAAAGAGCCTCAGTGATGTTATTGTCTTCACAGGAGGCTATGTGAAATATTCTAGCACTGGATTCTCGGTACTGCTGCCTGTAATCCCACAGACAGACATTAATGCACTTTTTCATTTAAACATGTATCTTATTAAACATCTTATTCACAAAGATGGTGGACGATCTACATAGAATTAAGGATAATATTAATTATAATTAATATTAGCAAAGAACATCTGATCATTGATGTGGTGAAGATTTCTGTAAGATGTTGGAAAATGGAAGGAGTCTCCAGTACCGGCACTTTGGTGATAAAATGAACTAAATTGCTAGTTTGTTAATAAAAATCGTGATGTTGTTTGATTATTATTAAATTAAAATAAAAAAAAACATCCTGGTTTTTATTAGCTCATACACACATTCACAAGACAATTTAGCTTTTGTTCATTACTTACAGAAAAAGGGTGCCAATACTTGTACACATGGAGTTTTGCTGAAAAAAATGCCCTCCCTATACATTGTTTTTAAAACCCTATAATACTGTGAATAAAAATCTAAACTCTCTTTCTTAAATATATTCAATATTTCTTTGAGAACTTCTGTAAATTCCTGAATTTCCCTGTCTTATATTCGTAGCTAATCATAGCTCGAGTCATGGTCTGGCTTCTGTGCTCTCCCACACTAGCTGAGGTCTTATAGTCTTCTTGTAATGTTCCGCAGCTGTTCAAACACACACAGATAAACATACATTTATAATTTCATCAGTGTCCTTCTTCTCTGTAAACCTCAGAGAGCCTTAGCCAGGCTTGTGCAGTACTAGCTCATTTTAATGTTCATCACCGTGTATTATTCACCCAGACATTGTGTATTCGTAGATTACTCCTGGTATTGCGTTACAGAATTGCGAACGCGGATCATACTTAAATATGCTTTTCATTATCCATAATCGAGTATGAGAAAAGCAAACACTCGCTCGGATCATGTGAGAGGATCTCGGTTTCTACTCCACGTTCAACCGGAGGATAAATAAATATTTCATATGAAGCTATTAGTTTATATCTATGCGCAGTACGTACAGACCGCGATATGCCATATATAATGTTCCAGAAGAGGGTTGTTTTCAGGGCACACACTGTTAGGGCTGATAAACACTCTCACGTTGACCCCGGTTTCACATTATAGGTCGTGCGAGCTGACATCCGAATGCGCATCAGACGTGTGCTTTACGATGCAGCCGTCGCAGCAAAGACAGGTTAACTGTAATATCCCGAGTAGCTTCAGGTTTAATTTCAATAAACCCGTTGCAGCAGCCGGAGACCGGGGCATTCGCTAACATGGGATCTGCTGTTTGAGGAGCTCACAAAATAGCATACAGTGTGCTCATAAAAGCCCATTAGTTTTCATAAACATCATCAAAGTTATTTATTGAGTGTACACTAGGGGCATGCGTGCACAAGAGGGGAGGCTTTGAAGAGATGCCGTACGGAGCCGAGGAGGAGCCGAACAAAAGTTGGAAGACATTAAATTAAACAGCAATGTGGAGCACTTGTGGTAATAAAACAACAATGGAAAACATCACATAAACACAACGAGAATGGCTATCAGACACGAGGAAAGAAAAAAAAAACAACAGACCACGCTATTCTCCAGGCACGAGCCGTCTTAACATGTGCACCATGGAGTGCGGTGTATAGCCGAGCACAGGGTCAATATGAACATCTATTCAAACATGGAAATGTGTCTCTGTGTCAGCTTGTCAACACTGGACATGAGGCCTCTATTAGCGTTAAACTGATGACAGCCATTCAGTTCTGGACAGGTCCATCCATTATATTTATACATCAAGCCCATCCCCACTCCATTTCACCGCAGGGTCTAATGCAGGCCAGCTTCTGAGAGCTCACCCCCGACAGTGAGGGCAAAAGGGCCACCGCTGTTTGATGGACAGGTCTGGAAGACCACACTACCAGCTCCTTCTACTCTGAGCATGCATGACCATGACAGAACTAGATCAGCATGCCTTCCAGCTCGGTGACATTATTATTCTGTCGAGAAAAAAAAAATAAATAAATAAATGAGCGAGGATCACGTTCGCTATTCCCAAACTGTCTTTCCTACAAACACTGTTGATTACAATTTATTACAAGTGCTATGGCAAATACGCAGGCATTAATAACAAAGAGCTGAAGCGCTAAAGAGCTGAGGATTTTTGCATGTTATCCATTCAGTGCAAATGGTGTTTAGAAAGAAAGTCATGAGGACTGGTCTGGAAGTGAAATCAAATCCTTTGACTTCCAAATTCCATTTTTTTTAACCAAGCTGCACTGGGATTAGTGACAGGATTCGCAAATCTTCCTGTCCAAATACACCAAGTGAATTGTCTATGACCTCAAGCCTTGATCATGCTACAGTTTCTAGATTTAGAACAGCTAAACTCAGTCGAATCATCTCCATGAATCATCACACTGACTCTTCACTGGTTTTCTTCTCATTGTTTGAAATCAAGGTTGAAAATTTATATTCAGTCAAATGCTACTTATGACTATAGCCAATTAACACTAAGGTAAGAATAAATATAAGGAAAAGGGAAAAAAAGAGAAATTATATTAAATAAAGTAAAAATAGAATATCTAGGGCATATAGGGTTAATGTGCTGAATATTTGGAATTAAATAAATAAATAAATAAATAAATAACAATAAGCAGCTCAGAATATCGGAGAATATTTTCTTTCTTGAATTCTGCAGTTTCTCAGGGTTGAAATGTAAAAGGTGAAAAGAAATTTGTCAAAATTCAATGCTAACTTCCAAATGCATATAATATTTTACTGTGTCTGTGATGTTGAAGCATTGATACTCACAATCAGAAACATGGTACAAAGAATAAGAGCTTTGGGGTAATAAAAAAAAAAAAAAATGAACGAAATGAAACGAACAAAAAGTTTAGAAATTTTGTGAAAAAAGAAATGACATGACATGATGACATAACTTGGTAGAATTTATGACTAGAATGAGAGTGAGACAAAGACTGAGAGAGAGAGAGAGAGAGAGACAGAGAGAGAGAGAGAGAGAGAGAGAGAGAGAGAATTGAAAAGACTTAGTAATATTTTGTTGGCAGAAGCCAATAATTTCATAACCAATGATTTAAAAAAAAAAAAAAAAAGAGATAAATATACATAAAACACTAATATTTTGAAAACACAATAATTGAAAAAGTAAGACTACGATACAGTATATAATAGTTAAGAACTGATCTGTTTGGGTGACGTAGTGAATGACGGTGTTGATGATATGCCAGTGCGGAGTGAAAAAAAAAAAACCAGGAAATACACATTTATGATAATCATGGCCTGTTTTATTAAAATATATATCCTCATATATAAACCTCACAGATTCCCAACCCCTGATACGGATATTGAACCGTTATGTCACAGGACTAGCGATCTCTTCAACCCAGTGAGTCCATATGCTAGGTTAGCTTCTTCTTGCCTCTCTGATGCATTACTCTAGTAGCATAATCAATCTGCTTTGAGGTCTCTCTAAGCACTCACTAGCTATCTGAATGGATCACACAATAATCCCCACCTGGCCTCCAACCATATCCACAATAATTATTTAGTCCTCAAACGTAGCTGACAGGAAAAATGAGTAACCATCAGCAAGAGAGCAGGTGTTTTTCTTCTCGCAGCCGCTCCTCACGTCTCTCCAGCGCCTGTAGCAGAGATGCTTGTATACAAGGCCAATATTGATTTTGAAACCGTTTGACGAAGGATAAATAAGATTGGAGAGAAGGGACGCTTTAGCCATGAGCTTTCTGATCAATCAACATGTCACAGCTGCTACTAAATTCAATTCTTATTTATCAGAATTGCCAGCTTGGACAGAATGGCAGGCGGCGGAGTCACAAATCTTCCAGCAAACTATGCAGCTGTAATTTCAGGCCATTGCACTTCATATCAGTCAAGAAGGTTGAAAATGACTATGGTGTAAACACAACACCATCAACTGAAATGATGTGATCTGGGCTGGAATTAACCGTAACATACAAGACTGCCGTTGTGAGCTCCAGCTGACATGTTAAGGTGGTCATCTGTAGGGTTTAGTTTACTGCCCACACTAATCAGACATGGGGGTAGAGTTTAAAATGCAGTGATGGTGTTTCTTGTTGTGGTAAACTGAGATTAGGGAAAATGTTGTTTTGTTCATGTTTTGTTCATAAAGCATCCAGCGTAATGTCTACTGTCTAATGACAAAAAAAGTCAACAATTTAGTTATTAAAGAAAGAAAATATAACGAGAGAGAGAGAGAGAGAGAGAGAGAGAGAGAGAGAGAAGAGAACTGAAAGAAAGCCCCAGTAGTTTGGGTAAAAACACTTTACTTGATAACATAATATTTTTTTAACATACATTTTCATATTCATTCTTTCATTCATTCATTTATTGAAGATAAAATGATAAAATTTTTTATTTATTTATTTATTTATTTTGTTAGCTAGTTAGTTAGTTATTAGCTAGTTAGTTAGTTAGTTATTTTAAAGTGGCAGAAAAACACCATTTGCTTACAAAGTGGAATAAAATATTTTGATGAAATGAATTAATTGATTATTGATGAATTTCATAAGGAATAAAAATTGTGAAAAATCCCTGTGAGCAAGAGAAGAAGGACAGGAAAACTATTTTGGGACACTTCATTAAACAGATCTGTTAAAAATCTCTCAGGAACAAAATCCAAGAATTAGATCACAGTCCTTTAGACATTCTATAAATTTATGATGAGGTACATACAGTATCGCCTTTTTTAAATAGAACTGCTCTGGTCTCCATAGTGATTGACATGAAAAAAAAAAGTGAACGTTTGGGCGACTCTAATTGTTTAAGGCCAACATTTAATCTATATTAAAGCTCGTTTCTGTACAATATGAATAATTAATTGTAAACATGTATGATACAATGCTGTAAGTTAAAAATGTATCAGTTAAAAATGATATATATTGATATAAAAATATCCCTCAAACAAAGATGTCTGGGTTTAATTAAAAACACTGCACCTGACCATGTGATTTATTTAAAAAAAAAAAAGAAAAAGAATACAAATTTTCCTTATCGCATCAGAAACAAATTCACGTATAGATTTTCGGATGAAAGCTTTTTTTTCTTCCTGAGAGATGTTAAAAACAACAGAGTAGCATTTAAACTCCATAAAAATAATCATCGCTGACAGACAATGAGTCCACGCTCACGTGGCCAAAGGTCAGTCCGAACCTGTAATTTCCACACAATGCGGTTTGATGAACACGGAAACATTAGTTTCTTTTCGCTCGAGTCCCCCCCCCCCCCGGGGGGGGGGGGGGGGGGGGGGGGGGGGGGGCGGGGGGCGGGGGGGGGGGG
>JAOTRN010000036.1:2974810-2985776 GCA_028566695.1 Bagroides melapterus
GAAGAATATTTACATGCCTGTAAAGAAAGTGACACATTACATGACAGACCAGTTTTCAGATGGGAAAAAAAAAAATACATACATACTCACGTATACATACACATACATATATACAAACAAACACATACATATACACACACGTATACACAAACACACACACACACACACACACACATATATATATATATACATACAAACATACATATACACACACAGGGTAAAGCTCAAACCTTCATGGATTCTACTCGATGTTGAAATCATTCCTGTGAGCCTCAGCTCCATGTTGACACGATTGCGTCACACGTTTCCTGCAGGTTTTTCAGTTACGCTTTCGTACCGCGAGGTTCCCGTGAAACTCTTCCACATCCCAAAGCTGTTCTACAAGACTCAGGTGCGGTGACTATGAAGGACACTGGAGAACGTTGACCTCTCTCCTCAACAAGACGTTTCATTGTACAGAACGGACGCTGACGCTGCAGCGTTCTGGATAAACTCTAGATCAGTTTCTGTGTGAGATCAGCAGTTACTCAAATCTCTGTCAGAAATCACTGAGAACACGTGTTCCGCTCCTTCCGATGGTTGATGTGAACGTTACCATTACCATCAGCATGACGTCATGCCTTGCACTTCTGCCACGTGATTGGCTGATTAGAAAACTGGTTATCTTCTCCAGGTGGTAAACCAGGTGTGTTAAGATATTAATAAAGGACAACATTCAGAAGTCCCCACTGTGTCAGTCAGATCTGTTCTAACTCAACATATGTCATATACCATCATCCCAATGGGTCTGGAGAGATTTATGGTATATCTTCCTTCCATCTTGATCTTCTCAAGTTACTTCTTCTGGATTCTGTCAAGTACAACTCAAGTACCATGGATGATGTCATCTTTTGTAGCCCAACATTGTTCCTAACGCTGTCAGGGGGAAACATAGCTCAGAACCGTTCGGTGGACTTCGACATCTACGAGGTTTTACTAAAAAACACGGTGTCAAGCGTTGTGCTCAACCCTCAGACTTGAAAGTCAAGTTCTTTGTGCAGGGGTTACAGGCTGGGTCAGGGTCAAGCAGACGGCTTACAAAGCCTGAGAAGTCCTCCACACTAAAGTTCACCACTGGACCAAAAGATCAACAGTTGCTTAATAAATCTCAGTCCAACAGATTGCAAGGTCAACATTTTTTAAACAATGGCTGCCATTGGCTTGAGGTTCCACAGCTTTTTTTTTTTAAACAAACATCAAAAACAAGTACACAAATAAACATCACCCTTGGGTTCAATTTCATCAGGATGAGATCCAAAGAAAAAATATAGATATTTATTTATATATATATCAGATGCTTGTTTGCTGAACTACATGTCTGATTAGAGCGGCAGAAGCGTCTTATTGAATCATAGATTAGTAATTAAAGAGCAGGATGCCGACCTCCTCCCATCGGCGTGCTGCTTTAATGCAGCGGGTCACGAGGCTAGTGGGTCGTCATGGCATACTCGCATTAGAGTATCAATGCTGTGACTGAAAGAAAACGAAATACCAATCCATCATTAAAAGCGTCTGGAAGCAGGATTCGTGTCGCATCTGTCCTGTCTGATTAATGGTTTAAATATACTATATATATATATAGAATATATACAGAAATGTGCACAAAGACACACAGAAATATTTTATCAAGTAAGCATGACAGAGAAAGAGAGAGAGAGAAAGAGAGAGAGAGAGAGAGAGAGAGAGAGAGAGAGAGACTGCAGTAAGTGGGCTGAGCCATAAAAAATTAGAAGGTCAGCTCATGTAGCCTAACAGCAGCATGAACTAGTTTCTATAGATAGTCATATGATGAAGGGTTACACGGTTCAAAAGCAACTCACTCATATGATGATGTTCTGCTTCTTTAAGAAGCTTTAGTCTATTTTAAGAAATCCATTTTCCTAATACAGAATAGAAATATGAATTCAGAGCTTTGACTGTACTCTAATCTCTAAACACCATGGATTTATTTGAGCTGAATGTAAGTGTGAGATACAAAAAAAAGGTTTTAAGTGAAAATGGACCAAACTGATAGACATCCAAAATCTAGTTATGAAGCAGATAAGTGTGTGTGTGTGTGTGTGTGTGTGTGTGCAGTAGAAATACTAAAAATGTTTATAGGACTCACTCACATACTCTCACTCATTCACTCACTCATTCAATAACTCACTCTCTCACTCACTCATTCAATAATTCACTCTCTCACTCACTCAATCTCACTCACTCATTCACTCACTCTCTCACTCTCACTCACTCTCTCACTCTCACTCACTCATGCTCACTCACTCATTCACTCACTCTCTCACTCTCTCACTCACTCACTCACTCAATCTCACTCATTCAATAATTCACTCTCTCACTCTCTCACTCACTCACACTCACTCACTCACTCACTCACTCATTCAATAACTCACTCTCTCACTCACTCACACTCACTCACTCACTCACTCTCACTCACTCACTCAATCACTCATTCACTCAATCTCACTCACTCACTCACTCACTCTCTCCTCTCTCTCAGTCCTTCACTCATTCTCTCACTCAGTGTGAAGGAAACACTTGAGTTGTACCTGAATTTAGCAAAACTTTCAAACTTTTCACGCCTTTTTTTTAAACATTGTTCTCTCTCTTTGTTTCTATGCATACTGTCTTTTCTCACATCACCTGACCTTTTTTGCCTGGATTTGGAGAATGACTTATGATCTGTATTTGCAATTCTATTTCAGCCTGCCATTTCTGACAAAAGCTAAATAAAAATAGTTACTTTAAGGAAAAACATGACACACCTTCTGAAGTACTGGAACATTACGCACTCTCCTATTGCTTATATTATATATGTGTGAGTATTATAATGATTATATTATATTATATATGTGTGAGTATTATAATGATTATATTATATTATATTATATTATATTATATATGTGTGAGTATTATAATGATTATATTATATTATATTATATTATATATGTGTGAGTATTATAATGATTATATTATATTGTATACGTGTGAATATTATGATTATATTTTATTATATACATGTGAATATTATAATGATTATATTATATTGTTTACGTGTGAGTATTATAATGAATTAATCGACATGTTCTGAACCAATATATCCTTTTTATATGAAATAACATGCAGGTACTGTTCCACTTTACTTCCCTTTTAAAAGTGTGAAAAGGAATCATCAGCTATGCACAGACTCTCTTCTAGTCATTCCAGATAATACAAGCACTGCGTCGTTTTCTTCTTAAAACACAGAATTAGGCATTAGACCATGCACCTATTTAATAATGGTTAATATGGTTAATAATTTAGAGTGTTGTTCATGAAAGAATTACAGAACATTACTGTAATGATGATTTGAGATGATTTGCTCCGGTTGTGTGTATTTCTAAACCTCTTTTTTCTCCTCCCGAGAGCCAGCTTTGAGATCAATCGATATATATTTATCCAAGTTTAATGTAATATGCAGCCTCTAAACTGTGCATGCTCCGATGAACTGATGTAGCCTATTTTTAGTAGAGGCTCTCGCTGTGAGCTATTAGTCCACACTGTGGTCCTCACTAGGCTAATATAGAATAAACACGGTTTTTATGTTGTATTATTGATGCTGCACTCTTGCATAGCAGCTCCCCCTGACCCTCATTACACACGCTTTTTAAAGAACGCGCCTGGTTGCTATGGACACCGCTCTTACGCTGAGAAGCGTGCGCCCTTCTTCTGTTCGAGCGTTTAGAATTCAGGTCACGCGCGACACCCGCTGATTGTAATTTTCATTTTCTGCACAGGCTCTTTAAGCCCGTTTGCCAGCACTTATTTGCCGTTTTCTCTCGGCCAAACACACTGTGACAGGACAGCTACGGAGCAATTAATCACGGAGAGAGAAACCAGGGCTGCTGCTGCTGCTGCTGCTGCTTCTTCTTCGTCTTTTTCTCAACTCCATAACCAATCACACCGTTCTTCCTGTTAATTCAGTGCAAAATACAGTTTGAGGGTTTTATTAAGCTGCAGAGATATAAGCGGGAGGAAAAATATCTCCATTCTGCTCTCAGCCCGAAGGAGGGTGGGTTATTCAGTGTTTTCAAGTTAATTACTATCACACAGAGGCTTAGCAAGAACTTCAGCAGGGTGGTCAGGGGTTTCAGCATTACCCTAACCACAACATGAAGACAGTAATAACATTTATTTTCATTTTACTCATCGCTATTATACAGGCTTTTAATTCAAACTTTCACCTCCTGGAAGCAAAGCTTTTTAGAGACAAGCCTTCTAAATAAATTCGATTAAACATACATATTTTGAAATAAAGTTAGGCGCATATACGCATTATATATACGGTCACCAGCCACTTTATTAGGAACACTTTATTCCTTTATTAGGAAATAACAAGACAAAATAATAATGAATTTCAATAAAGTATCTATCTATATCTATCTATAAATGCATGTTAGTGCGATTATCCAATCATGTGGCAGCAGCAAAATGCATAGAACCCTGGATCTACAGGTCAAGACAGTTTCCATCAAGTATCTGAATGCAGGATCATGTGACTTGCTTGGTCTTAGGTTTCAAGATTTCCGAAATTTCGTGAGATTTCCTCAAACAGTAGCAGATCTTAGGGCAGAAAAACCTTATTGATGAAATCACAGGAAGACAGGAAGACTATATGGCAAGTGAAATAACTTCTCTTTGCAACCGTGGAGAGCAGAAAATCAGTTCAGAACGCACACGTGGAGGAATACATGATTACAACAAAGAAAAATACCTGGGCCCGTATTCATGAAAATTATTAGTGCAAACAGTTGCTCCCAGTGATATATATATAGGGGCAGAAATACTATAATTTGTGTCCATGATATTTCTGCGCTGTTTCGGAAATGTTTATATTTACATTTGTAACATACAGATGCTAGCACATCTTATTGTAGCATCTAATGTTAATTTATATGATCGGTCACAAACGTAATCCCTACACGTCTTAAATATAAAGTGAAGGCTTATATTAAACCAGATTTTAAAAGTGCTCCTATTTATTTATTTATTTATTTTTTGATTGGACAACCAATCACAGTCTCCAAAAGAATGTGTCATACCTAGTAACAGGGTCAGCTCCGTTTTATTTCTCTTTTATTTCTGATTAATACATAGATGAAACGTTAAAAGTTATGATCGTTAACGTTTCTCCGTAACGTGACATTTGTGCACGAAACAGGGACATTTGCGTCGGAAATGATGCTCGTCTTGGGGTTTTTCCATCAGAATTTTTGGAATTGCAAATACCTGGGCTCAATAACATGGTGCGTGAGTCTGTAGGAAGATGGTGATATTCAGCTGTGGGTGAAACACAACCCGGAAAAAAAACAAACAAACGTTGCCGTTTAAAACTAAAGTAGCTTCGGTGCGCGAGCGGAGTGGTGCACGTGAGAGTAGCGGTGCTTACGTGGCACCTGTGTTTAGTCACCAGAGCCTTTAGGTACAACTTGAGGTAAATCTCTCATATATTTTTTTATAATTTAGTCATTAAAGTTTTCTTCTTTATTATGAAGTCCCTTTCTCTCAAATCCTCTAAAACATTCTCGGGCTGAATAACGTGATGTAACACTTACGTCCGTAAACAGATTGAGTAATTCCGAAGGATTAGAAAGAGGCGTGGCCAGGTGTAGTACGTTTAGACTGATTACCTGCACGTGGGTGTTGCGTAGCAACCGGTGAAGGCTCGGAAAAAAGCCTGAGCAGGTGACCAGAGAGAGAGAGAGATAATATGAGTGAGGGTGAATGAGAGAAAGAGAAATGTATGAGAGAGAGAGAATGAAAGAGATAATGAGAGTGAAATAGAAGGAGAAGGAGAAAGAGAGAATGAAAGAGGGAATGAGAGTGAAAGAGGAGGAGAGAGAATGAGAGTGAAAGAGAGTGACTGAGGGAATGAGAGTGGAAGGGAAGGAGAGAGAGAATGAAAGAGAGTGAGTGAGAGAATGAGAGTAAATTAGAAATGTATGAGAGAGAATGAAAGAAGGAATGAGAGTGAAATAGAAGGAGAAAGAGAGAATGAAAGAGAGAATGAGAGGGAAATATAGGAGAAAGAGAGAATGAAAGAGGGAATGAGGGTGATGGAGATGGAGAAAGAATGAGAGTGAAAGAGAAGTAGAGAGAGAATGAGAGTGTAAGAGGGTGACTGAGGGAATGAGAGTGGAAGCGAAGGAGAGAGAGAATGAAAGAGAGTGAGTGAGAGAATGAGAGTAAAAGAGAAGAAAAGAGAGAATGGGAGTGAGAGAATGAGAATGAACAAGAGGGAGTGAGAGAATAAGAGTGAAAGAGAAGGAGAAAGAATGAAAGTGAAAGAGAAGGAGAGAAAGTATGAGAGTGAAAGTGAGAAGGAGAGAGAGAAAGAGGGTAAAAGAGAGTAAAGCAGAGTAGAGTAGAGTATTCAGCCGACTCAGCTTATCCTGAAGCAAGTTTCTGGATGTAGAGTTTAAATAATCAACTCTATTAGATTATTCCACTCTAACATTGTTACATGATTATTAACTTGATTGCGTATTCTAATAAAAGCCTTGAAAAAAAAATGCTGTAACACTAACGATCCTTTAAAAACTTTTCTACATAAAAATACCACAAAGAGCATTTTCATATTCCCTCACACACACACACACACACACACACACACACTACGGACAAATTAGAAATGCTAATCAAGCAACAACACTGGAATTTCTTATACTTCTGTTTAGATTACCTACAAATATTGCTAAAGTTTCTCATTAAAACGTGCGTGAACTAAACTTCCTTTAAACACGTTTCCTATGGCTTGATCGATTCACGCAGAATTAACGCAAACCGATTACGTCTTGAAATCTCACGAGGATCTCGTCTCTTGATGGGGAATAGAACTGTAGGAATAAATTAGCATGACTGAAACATGTAGAATCGTGACGCGGTAATGCGGCTAGCGCACGAGGTTCAGGTGAGAGCGCAGACTTTATTCAGGGTTTTGAAAACACATGATCAAATCATGTTGGCTGTACAAAACGAATTATGTTAATGTAACGTAATTCAATCACGTGGAACCGAGACATGCATTTTAATGAAGTCAATTTAATGCGTGTTTTTTCTTTTTTTTTTCAGTATACCGGCAGCTTGTTTTGTTCATTGAATCGTTTAATTTTCAGAAAGAGCTTGAATTTCTATAAATAGGGTTAATAATCTCTGGTTTTTTATACCGCAGTCTTAGAATTGGAAATATTTGCTAAGTTGGTGTTTTTTGCAGTAACGATCACGAGCCTATGCTACAGCTCTCGTGTAAATTTGAGAGATTATTGGTCCAGTGTGAAAGCTGTGTGAAGCAGTGGTATTACTACATGTCAGTATTGCTTTTGCAACCATTGGGTTAAAAAAAAAAAAGACGGCTGGCTGGATTTGTCCTGAAGGTCTTGAGTTTGATGCTTGTGGATTAGCCAGCAGGATAAACCGAAGTTTTATGGAATCAAATCAAAAGTTAATTGTAAAAAGTTTAGGGAATGTAAATGTGGAGCTGTTCATGTGGCTTATTATTTCTTCAGCAAGAAATATCATAAATAATTCCCTTCTTGGATCACTTTTAACTAACTCTGATAACATCTAGTGGGATCATTAGTTTAAGGTGACGTTTAAGGCGACGTCTAAATCCGCAGGAACGTAACGAAACTTTTGGTATAATTCAATTTTACAATTAAGATTAGATGTTGAATTTTTATTCATTCATTCTTTCTTTCTTTCTTTCTTCCTTTTTTTTTCTAATCCAGAATCCTGGAGGGTTTGGGTCCCATCCTCCCTCACCTCCTTCACCTCCTTCACCTCCCCCACATCCCATCCCTCAGTTTAGGTATGCCCCTGGGGTGGCTTCTCATTTTTATTGTGTGTTTATGATAATCAGAGTTTGCCCTACAGCCCTTCCCCCAGTTTACAAGCAGGAAGGGAGGAGGGCAGACAGGGTGGAGTCCCCTGGAGCCCACCCATCTTACAAAACGTATCTAGCGTGTAAGTGGGGAACGAAGCAGAGGAATAAAGGAGGAATATCTGAAGACCTTTCGCGGAAAGTCTACCCGCTCGGCGGCCATCTTGGCAATGTTCCCTGGGATATATTTTCAACCCTAACAAAACTCTGTGAAAAACAGACAGGATGACGTCTCAAACGTCTCTTGACCGTTTTATGCTAACGGTGTTTATTAGCCTATACACCGTCGGAGCATCTCAATCGGCTCCTAACTTCTGAGGATGTGAATTGCTATATCCAATATATACACCGGGATACTGATGACTCAATTTCTAGTGACATTTTAATTTCTAAAAATACAAACATATCAAAAATGTACGTTTTATACGCCATTAAAATATGTCAGCGTAATCAAACGCTCGTGTCACGGTGCTTCAAGCAGGATCGTATGCTACAGTAGCTGGTGGATTAAAAAAAATAATAATAAATAAATATAATGAATAAATAAGTCATTAAGCATTTCAAAGTCTCTTAAAGGACTCAAACAATCTATATCTAGAAAAAAAGACAAAAATTGCTAATCATCTACAATTATAACAAGATACTTGTAGACTATTTGTCTGCCATTTATTTAATTATATTAAATTTACATTTACAAAATTACATTTATATATGTATATATATATATATATATATGTTATATATTTTGGGCCCTATGAAAGAACATGAGATTGGGGCCCCTACCACACCCAATCTACATCAATAAACCAGATTTCCCAAAGTGCATGGGCCCTAAATGTTTTTTTTTTTTTGAGCTGAGAGTCTTCAGTAAATATGACCGTATAATATCTCCCAGTAAGGGAACATAGTGAGCTTCAGAGTTTCCTGTTTATTTTTTATGATTCCTTGTTTTTTTTTGTTTTTGATTTTGCAATTGAGAGAAAGATCGAGCCCTTAAAATGTCCGACTCTCTGATCAGATCAGTGCCTACTGACTACTGACTACAGACCCCTGACTACTGAACTAGAAAGCCGATTGCGACGCAGCCTAAAGTCTTCATGCTCCCTACATAAATACCTACACTTCATAGGCAACCTAACCTCTCAGACGTGGTTGCCAGATTCATAACTAGTAATCAATTAGCTTGAGCGCTAGCTTTAAATAGACAATTTGTTATATGGTGCTATGTTTTGTACCGTGTGGTTCAGCCACAATAAACGTATTCCTCAGGATTATATTCACCTCACTGAATTCTCAATTCTGATTGGTCAGGAGGTGGTGAAGCAGTCATTGTATAGAATGTCTGTAGATTTGATTGTTCTAATATGTCACTTTTTTTCACAGAATCAGACTAAACTTACTCTATCATTTTTTAATAGGTTAATATTTCCACTTAGCATTCGTAAGGAAGTTTGTTTAACATTTATGGAAGGAGTCTCCAGTTTCAGTGCTTCGTAACACTGACTAAAAAAAATAAATAAAAATTACCCACAATTCCCAACATTTTCCCAACATTAAAATGAGCTGAAAGCATGAAGTAAGGATGTCTTTATTTTTATTTTTTTATTATTTTTTTTTTTAAACTAACAAGGAGACATTGAGGAAATATATCATACAAAAGTATGGCTAATATAATCTTTGAAATGAATCGAACTTTCTTTCAAATAAATATTTGTGATTGTTATTTGAATTGCAAACAATGAAACACGTCATACAAAAATGATGGCTAGTGTTATATTAACGATGGAATGTGATGCAATTTATTTTCATTAAAACAAAAAAGAAAAAAAAAGAAAAAAAAAGTGTAAAACGTCCTAGTAACGGTGCGAAAGCCAGGTGATTCTATGGAAATGTCTTTATTCTATGGACATTTTTTTTTATCATTTTTAAAGCAGATGATTTTGATTCATAAGCAAAGAGAAAATAAAATAAAATAAAATAAAACAAACAAACCGCTGAAATTAGAAATCATTTAAAAAAAAAAAAGGAGACAAAAAGGAGACGCTCTACATGACGTTTGCAATCCACAGGTCAGTTTACCAACAGAATTTAAAGCCTTCCGTATTAAACTGGAACAGGTGATTATGGAAAAATGTACACTTTCCTTTTTGTCATCACCGTCTTCTTCTTTTTTTTTTTTTTTTTTTTTTACAGCTGGCAGAAAATACTTTCATTTTCCTTTCCCAGCTTAGTTTTTTTTAAGCTTCTGCTAGGACTCAGTTTCACCCTTCACTTAAATTGCTATCAAGGAACAGTGTAAAAATACATGAATCGTTAAAACACTGGCATCCTGGAGTCCTTGACTTTTTTTTTTTTTTTTTTGCAATTTCTCCTTAAAATATCCTTAAAATATGCACTTTTATTACACAAAATGAATACAAACTTAACAGAAACTTAATTTAAATTTTTGAGGTAAAGACAAATACATAGATTTTTTTTTGGAGTGCTATTTATACACACGTTTGAGCCAGAGTTGTGTTTTTTTTTTCTCTTTCTCTCTCTCTCTCTCTCTCTCTCTCTCTCTCAAGGAAAAGTTTCCTCCGCTCATGTGCAGCAGGATATCAGGAGTTTTTTTAGTTTTGAGTCTTGTTGACAGAAAAACTGCTCGCTGCCAGCGATAAAAGTAAGTTCTTCTTATTTTGTTCTCTGGAGATTGTGTGGTTCGTCCTTCGAGGTTCTTTTACAGAAACGTAACGTAGGTAGGAGAAAAAAGAAGAAGAAGAAGAAGAAAAAAAAAAGGATTTATTGATGTTTATTGATATACTGTCCAGAGAGCAGTCGAATTCCTCCGCAGTGTGTGTGTGTGTTAGAAGCTGCGCTGCACGTTCGGGTTCCCGTCTTTTACAGTTCAACAATGCTTCCATTTTGTATCTGTCATCCTCCATGTTGTCAAGTCGAAAGCTATCAGTATCTTTTTGTTTAGAGCTTTCGCAGTTTTACCAGCGCTGTTGGCTTTGTATATAAAGCTTA
>JAOTRN010000036.1:2985876-3001922 GCA_028566695.1 Bagroides melapterus
AAATTTCACCTGACCCAAATGTCCTTCTGCCATCGATGTGCCCAGAAACTTTCTCAAAGATAGAGATTAAAAAAAAAAAACACACAAGGCAAAAAAAAAAATAAAATAAAATAAAATCAGGCACTCAGACCCTTCTTAGCTCTGCCTATTTTATAGACAAAATGGGGCAATAGCCTTCGGCTCCGTATCTTTCTTCTTTTATACACGTGTCCGCATATCCATCTAGAACAAAGGACAGTTCTTTGTAACATTCTTATGTTATTCTTACACACTTCTTAAGTGCAACTTCAAAAAAAAAAGCAACTTTGAAACGCTGCTTTTTATGTCTTCTTTCTCCGAGTTGAGATTTTTTATTTATTTATTTTTTTTTGTTTAGTAGATGCTGACTTGTGAGAGGACTTGGATCTGAGGAGGCGGAGGCGGCGGCTGCGGACTTCCGAGCGACGCCGAATGCGGCGTCCCGGGCGAGTGCTGGACGGGCGAATGCGAATGCGACTGCTGCTGATGCATCTGGTGCATCTGTTGCATCTGCATGTGCTGCATTTGCATGTGCTGATGCTGATGTTGATGTGGATGCTGATGCTGTTGCATTTGCTGCTGCTGTTGTTGTTGCTGCTGCTGCTGCTGCTGCTGTTGCTGCTGCTGCTGCTGCTGCATGTGATGCTGCTGAAGCTGCTGCTGCAGGTGATGCTGGAAATGCTGGTGCTGCATCTGCTGCTGAATCTGCTGGTGGTGCATTTGCTGCTGCTGCATCTGGTGGTGCTGAAGATGCTGCTGCTGCATGGCCGCGTGCATGGGAGGGCTCATCTGCGATGACGGCATCTGGCCCAGCATTTGCGAAGGCATGCCGGGCGCCATGTTTTGGTGCGCCACAGTGACCGAAGTGACCACGTGGTTGTTTCCGACGCGCATCTGGAGCGGTTTTGGGGCGATGGCGCGAGGAAGGGCTTGCTGCAGCGCCTGCGAGGCTGAGGGCATGGGCGGGTGCTGGGACAGAGGCGAGGACAGCGGAGACGGCAAAGCCAGGCCGGGGGAGAGGCTTGTGGACGCCAGGGTCTGCTGCACTGTACGGATAGTCTGAGCTTCGGCAGATTCCGCCGCAGCCTGAGACAGAAACAGACAGGAGATGATTTCTGATCCAACTCAAGAATAGCTCAAAATCAACTCTTTACTTTTTGGCTTTTTTTTTTTTTGGAAAATGGTTGCTAAAAAAAATTAACACAGCATCTGTTCCTTAAATTAATTACCGCCCCATTCATCGTTACCTACTTTAACACCTTCGTTTTTGATCTCATCGCATTTGCAAAGTTCTCTGAAAAACACGGGATGCGGCAACTACGTCTCGGTAACGACTCGCTACTGTACACGTGCTTATCAAATACGCAAATATCAGCAAATTATTTAGCAGGCATTAACAGATATGCTAATGCCACAGGCTAGCATACAGATCCTGGAAATTAATGAGGTGTGCTCATTAGCTGCTTTCGCAACCTGCTATCATTACACCTCTACTGAGACACAGAGAGAGAGAGAGAGAGAGAGAGAGAGACAGGAGCACATCTCACCTTTGACACCAGACTGGCACGATAAGCAGCGAGAGCTTTTAGATACTCTTTCTTAGCCGCCTCGGTTTTGCTTTTGTAAACCTGCAGTGAAAATTAGAAAGAAATAAAGGGTGTGAGGAACAGGTAAAAAAAAACAAACAAAAAAAAAACAAAAATAAAAAAACAAATGCAGTATTTTCTCAGTGCCTTTTTTTTTTATAAAGCACCTTTCATGCATTTAAAATGCAGCTCAAATTACTTGACAGTGTGAAAAAAAATAGAAATATATAGAAGAAACAGGCAGGAGTTATATTAAAATAATAATATAAATAATCTAAAAATTGCAGGAACGTAAAGGGATATTGCTGGAAAGTAATAATTAAAATAAATAAAAGAATCTCTCTCCCAAACATTTTAGCCTATTTATTTATTTATTTATTTATTTATTTTTATTAAAACTGTGTCAAAAATAACCACAATTTTGTGCCTCAGGAAATATCCCAGTCTAGTAGTTCAGATGTCCGAGAGACGACACAATCGTATCACGAGCGCTCGTGTACCTGCTTCTGTTCCTCTCCCAGTCCGTCCCACATGGACGCCACGATCTTGGAGACTTCCCCGAACGTAGCGTTGGGGTTCTGACCCTTAATGGCCGCCTGCGTGTCTCGAAAAAACAGCGCGTAAGCCGAGACGGGCTTCTGAGGCTCGTTTGGGTCTTTCTTCTTCTTTTTCTTGGGTGTCTTGGGCTTTTTTCCAGCATCTGGAGCCGGACGCTTTTCACCGACCTGTAAGGACGAGCGGAACGAGAGATCGGCTTTATGAAATCTGCTTGTGTGAGTTCAACAAGAAATAAAACAAAAGAAATACAATCAAACAACATTCACTCGATCATGAAAAGAAAAAAAAAAAAAGACAAAGTGTTGCAAAGTGAGAAACTGCGGTTTCCGTAGGGGTGCCAATACTTTTGCTGCAAAAGTGTCCAAAGAAAATGCATTTTTTAATCAAATGTAGTGTTCGCCTGTAATTTGCTAGAACACAAAGTTAAGCAAGGTTCTTTATCTTAATAAATATTAAATCATTTTTTAATACAATTAAAGATATTTGACCTTTAAGGGTGCCAATAATTTTGGAGTTGCAGACTTTTTTAAGGACATGTACTGACCCTTTAAAAAGATTCGACACACTGTTAGTCAATAAATATCCTGCTACCTGATCAAAAAAAAAAAAAAATTACAAAGGTCAAAGGTCACTCACCTTGCTCCCCTCGTCCTGATCGTCCTCGTTAATGGAACTGGACGGAGACGGTGTAGCCGACTTGCTGGCCGGCGGAGACGGGGACGTGTGGGTGATGTTCGGTCCGGTCATGTTGAGGCCGAGCTGGGCGCTCAGCTGTGATTGGTTGATGGTGGTGAGCTGGCTGCGTGACATCATCGCATTGGGGTTGTTCATGTTGATGATGGAGCGCATGACCATGGTGGGGTTGGGAGGGTACTGACGCAGCTGAGCCTGTGAAATACCCTGTAGAGGAAGAAAGAAAGGAATCGATTTGAAAAATGATGCCGAAAACTATTATAAATAAAATGTTTGTTTACTAATCAAAATCAAACTGACAGAAAATCCCCAGAATTATTTTCAGTGTTAAAGAAAAATGCATTAAAATCAGTCTACAAGTTCTAAAATCCCAAAACCCTGCGGTTACAAAGCAGGCTTCCAAAATGTCAGAGGAAAAAATGAGACCCAGAGCAACGAAATCCTGTGATTTATTTTCAAAGGGACGTAAGTACGGGGAATAAAGTACTCTATATAAATAATACTAAATTGCTTGCTAAGTAGACTCAGCTAGACACCTAAAATCTTGCTAAAATTCGTGTCTTTTATCAGCCGTGTCTTTCTGCCAGAATGGACCGCTGGGATATTTCTACTCCTTAAGGACTGTAAGCACTCTTCTGGGAAGCCATCAAAATTGCAAAGCCACAAAATCAAATTATGTAGAATAACTATTCCAGTAAGTCACTGTGCGTTTCGGCGTCCAAATCAAAATCCCATCCTGCCTCGGTGCAGAGCCGTACGGAGCGGAGCAGTCGGAGTCCGGCGTCCTAAAGGTTACAGCTCGTAGTGCGGCGTGACGACGGAGCCGCAAAATGATCCTGCGGTGCGTGTTCGGCGATGAAAATCTATCAGCTGGCAGCTTTCATACATCACACTCTGACTGCCAAAGAGACGGGAAAATATTTCTGTATAATATGTCTATATATCACAGAGCTCCGATTAGATCTGAGAGCTTATGGGTGACCTCTCCCTCTCTTTCTTCATATAAAACGCTGTCATATAGAAAAAGAGCCTGGTGATGGAGTGACCGAGTGCGGACTTGTTTTGTGGGTTTCCAGAACAATAAACGTGACCATAAATGGACACGGAGCGACGTGTCGTTCTTCAGTAAATAAAAAAATCCACGTGTTTGCGGATATTGTCTTCCGCAAGGGCGTCGATTCGAATAGGAACGGTAGAGACACGTTCTTACTGATATCCAAGGAATTGTCCCTAGCAAAAATTTATATTTATATATAAAACCACTGATGTCCATCTGTGTCGAGTTTTTTTCCTCCATATTTTATTTATCATTTATTTATCCAAAAGTCATTTCAACAAATTAAACATTTTTGACGACCCCGTTCTGTAAAACAGCGCAATTTGTGGTACACAAACGGTTAACTCTGTAACGAGTCCTGCCTCCGTAACTCACTTCTCTAATATGATTGGCTTTGCCTTTCTTGTGTTCCGCCCCTCTAACCCACGTCGCTTTATGATCGGCTTTGCATTTTTCGCTAACGTCTAACGTAGGCTGCGGCTCTATTCGGTTGTACGTAGCGCCGAAGCGCTGTGTGAAGACGCGACGTGAACGATTGTACAGGGCGGGGATTTGAATAGGGACGTTACGGACGTGTCTCTATCGACATCCAGGAAACACTGAAATTTATTTATGTCCAAATCAAACTTACGTCCTTGGTCTTCAGTAAACGTATACTGTATATAAGGCTATATCTCGAAAAATATTCAACTTTAGGTTTTGTTTTTCGATCATTGACGTCGTAAATGTTAATCGTTTTCAAACCGCTGTGCTGTAAAAGGGAATACGAGGCTTCTGGCAAAAGAATCGACTTTAGGCGTATCCCAGCACGACATCTTCGATAATTTGCTTTGTAAATTGGGATCGTTGGTAAACCGGTACAGCGTAAGAGGAATATAATACATCATGACGTCCTTTTATAGGAAAATAGGAAAATAATGGACGTCGGGTGTATCCCACCATCACGTCTTCGGGTATTATTGGGTTTGTGGAATTTTATTCTATACATAGCTGTAACTGGGCAATTTCTTCTTAACGACCGTGTTTCTTGAAAAAATATAGAGAGAAAGAGAGAGAGAGAGTGTGTGTGTGTGTGTGTGTATACATGTGAGTGGTGAGTGCTGGGGATAGAAAGTGTTTCGCATTGATTGAACTGAGAGGGAAATTACAGCAGCTGCCAGTCTCATACTGCAACATGATTAAAGGGCAAAGAATGGAAAAAAAAAATACTGGTGCAAAACCAAACCAAACAGCCTCAGAGGAGAACAAGGTGATATTCTTTCATATTATCATTCTGTCTTTATTTTTCCTGTCCTTCACACACATTCTCTCTCTCTCTCTCTCTCTCTCCGTTTGCTTTGCCTTCCCAGAGACGCCGACTCAATCTCCCCTCTGTGTCAACACATCACAAAGTCTTGCACTTGGCCTTATTGCACAGATCTGTGAAAGCAACTCCTACAGAACACATTTTCACACACACAGATTGGATTGTCCATCTTTTATTCCCTCCGCACCTTCTCGTGCCAAATCGACTCCCTACGAACACATGACAAGGCGAAGGCAACATCTGCTAGTGTTTATTAGAATCAATGTTAAAAACCGTGTTAAATAATAAAAGAGAAATGGCTTTTTTAATGAAATTCGCTAATGGGGAACGACAGAGACGGGATGCGTTTTAATTCATTAATTCAGGCCATAGAAACTCATCTAGAGATTAGATTTTTATGTGTGTGTGTGTGAGAGAGAGAGAAAAAGAGAGAGAGAGAGAGAGAAGGGGGAAAGACTGCGATTTCATTAGCTCTGACCATCTGTGTAACAACTCATCAACACCGTCCCAGTGGTGACACACACCTAACAGCCACCAAACACAAACCAGGGAAAAAGGAACAATTCCACTTGCAGTATGTGTACAGTAGAAAAGCACCATATGGGAAGAAATAAAATCTTTTTACAGGATCACAGAAATATTTTAGGCTAGTTTTAATTAGGGATCGGATAAAAAAAAAATAAAAAATTTCAACACACTGGGATTCTCTGCTAGAGGATCGGGCTTCATGTTAAAATCTGTCATTTGTTCGATGGAGAAATTACAACAAGATACATTTTCTGAGATTAAGAAAAATGAAACTGCGGTGCCCGTGATCGATAAATAACGAATTGATGTTTGGAAAAAATCAATAGCGATGGTGTGGTACAACAAGTTTATTATTTTCCAGTAACAGAGAAAAAAAGCAAACAATTTTTAAAAAACGTAATGTTGTGAACTGGCCACAAAATAATGACTTCCTGTTTTCATTTAAAATAAAGCAGATCTAAATAGTCATCTTCTTCCAATACTAAATAAATATTGACGGAAAAACTAAGTTTATTTTCAAGATTTTTTGATGACTTTTTTTATCTGCCATACAAATTCTAGTGAATTAGGGAATTAGTCGTTACTACAGCAACAATAACAATTTCCGACAAGCAAGTGAATTAATCGATCAGTTAATTAATTATTCACTCGATTAATTAAATAAATGAATGAAACCTGTTTGTTGGAGCTGACATTTATGTTTATATTTTGTGGCTTTTAGCAGACGCCCCTTATCCAGAGCACCTTACATTCACGTCTCATTTTATACAGCTGAGCAATTCAGGGTTAAGGGCCTTGCTCAGGGGCCAAGCAGGGAACTCACAATTTTCCTATTGGTGGACTAACGCCTTAACCGCCAGGCCAACACGATCCCTTTGGGTGACACAAAGTGACTTTATATTCGTTCAGTTTGTAAAACAATAGCTGGAAGCTGAAGCGTACAGCTCTTCCTGTAGGGCCCTAAAGAAGCTCCAGGGATTTGTGTCGTCTATCGCAGCACCAAAATCAGATTCACCAGATTATAAATAGACATAAAAATGAAGCAAGACAAAAACAAAATTGTTGGTAAAACTATGAAATTCCTCCTGTATTAATACGGATCCAGACGGAATTGGCTGATTTGCTAACAGTACTGGTAGGAATGTAGATGTTTAATGTCACAGTAGTCTGACTCGTGAGGCGCGAGTCAATAACCAATCTGTTTATTCATGTCCCTGCTGCACTTCTGCCATTTGCATTTTGATTGCAACTTTGTCTGTGGCTACAGCTCGTATCTTCAGAGATGCTTTTGATAGTCTTCATAAATCTGCAAATAACTTCTTATCTAGAGAGCAAAGAGGCCAGATGTGTCCTATGCACCCTGCTGTGTGTGTGTGTGTGTGTGTGTGTGTGTGTTACCATTTAATCACACTACCCAGTCTAGAGATCTCCATCAAGGTCTTTAAAAGCTTCAGCTACTTGCTTATAGAATATTGCTTCAGACTGAAGCAAAGTTCCCATGAAGCTAAATATCTACACACCAATAAGATGGAGCATTGGCATGAAATCTGAACGAAAGTCTAATAAAATCAATTATAAAATTAGTTCTATTATCAGTTACGTGTCATCATTCACCATGTTGATTCATATAGTACACACTAGGCTCTGATTAGCTAACTAGCTAATCTACCACTTTACATGCTTTTTGTTTTTGGGGCTATTTTTAAATTAGATTCTACTTTTTATTTCATATTACATAAATAAAAACAAACCAATTTGAATTTATTCACAAGACAGCAGAGTCCGTGATCAATGCTATGCTAATGTATGTTTACATTGAAATTTTAAGCATGTGGTTTCTGTTCTCTGTATTTTACCATGACACCTGAAGGAAATGTTGATATTCATGACACACGTATTTGTCTTGTTTTCACTCTCAGTCCTCCTTTACATGTCTGTGGCTTCTTAACTAGCTTCTTAGCTAAGTTCTGTTTCTAAGCTGTTCCTTTTTTTATTAATCATATCTACAGCTCAATATTCACAACCTCCATTACCTCAGAGATAAATCTTTTACCAGAGAAAACACACTAAACAAGATTAAAATCTAGTTAATTGTCCTTGCGCATCTCAACGGATTATAAATAACATCCCAGCCAGTAGCTAGCTAGCTGAACTGTTAGTCATTAGCCCAAGTTGTTATCCAAGAATATTTCTCGGTTTCCTTCATTACCACAGAGGAAGTAAACTTTACACGTTACACGTTACGTTAATTGTTCATATCAGTTTATCATATTACTAAGACTGATCCTGATAAATATGATTTATGACTGCTAGCTAGCTGCTAGAAAGCTAATCCTAGCTCTAGTTGTTTTACTTCTCTGTTAGTGACTAAGTTTCCAATGTTTTCTTTCCTACCTCAGAGATTAGTTAATAAATTAGCATAATTAAACAGAAAATTTCAAATCTGTTAATTAGAAATAGATTTATCTAGTTATAAACTCAATATCTGACCTGATAATCCTGGTCATTAGCTCTTTAATTTATTAATTTTCATGTTTTTTTCCAAGCAACAGTTATTAGCAAATTAAATAGAGATAGATAGATAGATAGATAGATAGATAGATAGACAAACTAGACAGATATTTATCTGATTGCAAACAAATTTATGACTGGCTAGCTAACTAATCACTGCTCAGCTAGATTCAGGGTTTTATTCATGCCAAGCTACTATGTTCAAGCAATTGGTGTAAAATTTGCTCATTGCAAGAACTCTATTAAAAAAATCTCAGTAATTAGAGTAAATTAGAAGAGAAAACACAAACCAGACACATTTAATTCAAATCTTACTAATTGCTCTTTTGTTATTGCATTATAAATTTATTCGGTTTGTGACATAATAAGACACACAAATGACTATTTTTCACCTCAAGGCGTATTATAGACTATGCAAAAAAGCTTACATAATAATAAAGGTCATTTTTCGTAACGGCGTATACGGCTCAGGCTCGTCCGCCACAAAAGGCTCTGAAAGCGCAGCGCCTAAAGGAATCTGACATCACACAATACTCAACAGCATTCATGTCAAACACCGAGTCACCTTTGATCGATGACTGTTTGCTTCTACTTCAAACACTATCCAATCCTCTTTCATCAAAGCCTTAACCACCACCAGGGAGAGCGCTTATAGCCCCAAAAAAAACCATGGACCAGTCTTCCACACTCATGATCGCACAAACACTGACAAAAAAAAGAAAGAAAGAACGAAAGAAAGAAAAAAAAAAAACGCAAACAACCGTTCTTGTCTCTGCTTCCAAAATGGAAGAGGTTTGAATTTATAAAAGCATGTGGCAGACTGGTCTGGGAAGATACGGTGAGCTGAGAGAGAGAGAGAGAGAGAGTGACAGAGAGATAGAGAGAGAGTGAGAGAGAGAGAGAGAGAGAGAGAGAGAGAGAGAGAGAGAGAGAGAGAGAGAGGGAGGACGGGGGGTGCGAGTTAGTGGTGGATTTATTAAAAGCATCTTGGTATGAGCTGTTCCACACTGAAAAGAATGTTAACAAGTTCAATTTCCATTCAATCAACCTCACAGTGCTCTTGGAAATGTTTCATTGGTGGAGGAGGAGGAGGAGGAAGAGGAGAATGAGGGTGAGGAGGGTGAGGAGTGGAAAGGGGGGGGAGAGTGTTGGGTGAAATCATCTATATGGTAATTATAAGGATGATTCTGTCAGTAACTTTAGCCAGCGTGAAAAGGTCAGCTCTATTAAAGATAGTTTATCAGCTCTTTGCACATATTCACTGCTCTGCTGCCATTTTAAACCAACACAATTTGCCTTTATTTTGCCAACCATTTCTTCTTTTTCTTCTTCTTCTTCTTCTTCAGCCTACCTGTGGTGGTTTGTCCTTAAATCAAACTGAATTTTTGTTTGAATAAATTTTTACCTCTCTCTCTCTGCTTCCATCTCTCATTCTGAATGCAGAGACAAAAAAATCCTTTCGCATGGATGACTAGGGATGATTCAATACTTTTTTTTCAGTACACGCACACGTTTTTCAGTACTCCTGCTACCTAGATAGCATCGTACTTGCTAACAAACACCCAGAATCATCATGGGTGATTTGAATCAGCTCTACTAATGTTTCCTTGTTTTTTGCTTTTTTTTTTTAAAAAAAAAAAGGTTTCACAAACAAACCCCTCCAAAATTATTGGCACAGCGAGGCACATTCGTATTTATAGACTGGAGATGTTTGAGTATGAGAACTTCTGGAACGTCCTCAAGTCAATTCAGACGTTCTGTCTATCAGTCTAGAGAGAAATGCATCCGAATTCATTTTTGCTCATCGGAAAATTGCCTGATCTGATCCGAACGGTTGTATGTTTTATGATGTTGAGCACATCTGGATGTAAATACCAGGAAATTAAAACCTGAAATCTTAAACTCTTGTCTCGTATCCATCCATCCTTTCAATTCCAACCCAAATAATCTGCTGTTTCCAGTAGTTTCCGAGAGGACCGTACGCATTAAAACGTGAGCTCGCTGACTTTTTAAGCAACTCTTTAACTCTATTAGTTACATTCGATTGAGCATGGCTGTGGTGGAAAAGCACGGATTCGGTTCCACTTCTTAAAACCGTAGAGCTGTAAGTAAAATAAGTTTATGTTGACGTCGGGTCAAGAACAACATACTGAGTACGAGCTTTGTCACTGAACTGACTCACTTTCACTCACTTCAACGTAGAATATTTTGTTCAGCTATTTATAATCGACTAGGCAACGTGAAAAGCAATGAGTTTTATAAATAAAATTTTTATCAAATCACTTGTGTAGTAACGTAACGATCATCTGGTCATTAGCGCAAAACCTGCGCTGGGCTTAAGCTGCTCAAGGTAAGATGTTCGATGTTAGTATCGGATCAAGCGACACCGTCATCGTTATTGATGCATCCTAATCATAAACGTCCGACGTACGATAAAAAATGATCTCTAACTGCTTCCCTCCTTTCGTTTTGGCACGACGGGTATTTAAAACTTCTTCGTCGTGATTTGATTTCGAGAACCGTCTGCGAAAACCAAATTACGGAATCAATCACGCAGAAGGTCAGTCTGAGTCTTCATTAGGTACTGCATACCTGCATCGATATCTTTCATTTATGAGTGAGATGATACGTCACAATGGCGAGTGTGTGTGTGTGTGTGTGTGTGTGTGTCAGATAGAGTAAACAGGGATGAAACATGAAGGTGGGCAACAAATAAATAAATAAATAAAAAATCCACTTTAAGAAATTGATGTACAACCAATGTCAGAAGTATTCAGGTTGGAAGGGAGATAACAGAGAGAGAGAGAGAGAGAGAGAGAGAGAGAGAGAGAGAGATGAATACTGTTCACACTTCATTTCAGTCCCGCTATTCAGATTTTCCATTTTTCTTTATCGGCCTGTTTGACATTGCCTTGTCACATTGTGAAGAATCATCAGTGTATCTACTGCTGAGACACAAATAACTTATTAAACCCTAAAATACTTTGAACTCTCAGAAAGAACCGGTAAAAAAATACTCCTGTCGTTTAGTACCGCTGGTGATTCCTCAATTCTGATTGGTCGAACCTGTTTTGTGTGAAATTCCACCATATAAACAATTCCATTTTAAATGTATTTAGTCAGAGCTAAAGCTATAAGATTTCTGATCTCTATCTGTTTTAATTCTCCGTCAAACTACATGAACGAAGAGTGAAAAAAAAAAAAGATATCCGCTAGCTGCTGTAACATAACTATTAACGGGAATTTCTGTATGCTGAAGTTACATTTAAAGTGCGCACTTCTGTTCTTTAGCAAAAAAATGGATAATTGTTGAGCAAAGAAGAACAAAACTATGCAAATAACAGACTTGGGTGTGGTCACAGTAATTCTGTTCATCCTGCCGTCGCTTATTTTCTTATAACTGTACGTCCTGAAGAGTTTTACTCCTTAATAAAAATACTTTATGAATGTAAAACTCCTCTTTGCATACAACAGACCGTCCGTGACGTCAACGTACGGCGAGCAGGAATTCATGCTAATGTTTAAACGCTAATTTGTTAAAAATCGAAATCAGTCATATATCCAAAATAAATCCTGATTAGACATTGATAAGAGACAGATTCTGAGAACCAGATGATATTTTCCAAATGATCTGAAGGAATTTAGACATATTTGTTCAACAATCTCACTGAAACTAAAAGTAGCTGATTTGACAGTCTGTGTGTGTTTTTTTTTTTTTTTTTTTTTCTTGTCTAGACATGTTCTGGTCGTATTTCAATTCAGGAACATATCGGTGGTGAAAATCATATCACACTGTATACCGAATACTCAGGAGAAATTCCGCTACAATAATCTCTGATCGACGTGTATGTACATGTTTGGATTTTTGAGATTTTTAAAAAAAAATCATTAAAGACACCGTGGGCTATAGAACGCATACTCAGGATATTTGAGTAATAGATTATGCAGAGTCTTTGTTACAACATGTTGTGAAAACCATCCTGTTCATTTGTTCACCTAAAATGAGACGTTGATTTAAATTTTACGTGACACGTCTCATTTTAGGAAGGTGCCATGCCAGAGAGTGTCAGTGCTTATGAATATCGATGTCTGTCAGCTTTCATGCTGAAGCTTTAACATTGTAAATTGTTTTTTTTTTTCTTTACAGAATGCTTTTTTTTTTCGTCCTTGTTCTAAATTGTTTTCTTTTTTTTTTAAACGCAATCATTTTTTTCTGTCTACTTTACCACGATCCACATGGTGCACTCTTAAAAAAAAAAAAAATGAATAAAATAAATAAATAAATAAACATTTGGATATTTTCCTCTAAAATATGAACGGACTCGTATTTTCGAAAAGAGTAAAAGAGCAAAAGAAATGGTGCCGGTGAAATGGCTCTTGTACAGCATCGGGTTTTTCTTTTTTCTTTTTTTTAAAGGAGGGAAAAGACTCTGAAAATCAGATTGCCTTCATGCTGAGAGACAAGAGCGAGACTGAAACGAGAGCGAAGGGAGATGTGGGGAGCTTGTTAGGGGAAGTCGATTAAATAAATAATGACTTCATGTTCAGGGCCCCCGCCGGCCGCCACACAGAACGAGGAGCGGAGCTCACTGAATTGGGCCTGGAAGTGAAGAATTAGCTGAGTTAGCATACGTAAGTGAATAGATAGTGACTGTATTAATAGGAGATAAATAAGTGAACACGAGGCAAATGGAAATGGAAGTAGAATTGAAAAACGGACTGAATTACAAACGCAGGTTTTATTTCTCCCGCATGCAGCCCGAACGCCTCGGCCTCGTCGACCGCAAAAAATACATTTGAAAGACTAAAAATAGAATGGAATTACTGTAATAAAAATAGCATGTGTTTTATAATGCGTTGAATGGATTCATATTACAACAAATTATTGCTTGCTTGATTCTAATTGGTCAGAAGGTGATGGGGAAGTTCCCTGTACGTGGTTGATTATTTAACGTATGTGGGCGGAGTCTCTAGTGTCAGAATTTCCTTCACCCTTCAACACCGAGTGCGCTCTGAGTAACATGACGATTGATATGTTTTTGATAACTTCAGGAGAAAAAAAAAGATGCTTTTGTTCACTGCTCTGGGTTGTTGATTAGAGGATCAGTGTTGGGCCCTTGAGCAAGGCTCCTTAACCCTTTGTGCTCCAGAGGTGCTGTATCACGTCTGACTCTGTGCTCTGACCTCAACTTCCAAAGGTGGGAAGAAAGTGAAGGAAAGAATGTGAAGAAAGAATTTCACTGTGCTGTAATGTAGATGTGACAAAAATTCTAAAAGGATATTCCATCTACATGAGGTCTTTGAGGACAACAACCTCATATAACAACTAATACACTGTAAATTTATAATCACACCCTCCAGTGTCACTCAAATGAGGATGAGGTTCACTTTTCAGTCTGGTTCCTCTCAAGGTTTCTTCCTTTTCCATTTGAGAGTTTTTCCTCACCACAGTCACCTCAGACTTGTTCATTAGAGATCAATTCAAACACACTAACTAGAAGTCTATTAATCTTGAATTTTTGTCATTTTTTTATATTTCCTAGTTTAACAGTAAACTCTTTTTTTATGATGTCCATGTTCTGTAAAGCTGCTTTGAGACGATGTCCGTTGTTAAAAGCGCTATACGAATAAAACTGAACTGAATCGAAAAATAAAGGCTTGTAACTGATACCAGGAACTGAACTCCTTCCTCAGTGTAACTATAAACGGATAAAAAGTAAAAAACAAAAGTCTTAGCGCTGTCCTGTAAGAGATAAAACACATCGGGATGCATTTTATTGGGGAATAAGCCATCCCACTCCCAAAGTTGATTATTTTCCAATCACAGCATGCCCCATCATGTTTTATTCCATACTTAAAATACATTAAGCTCCATCAGGAGCTGTAATGTGTCATATTGTCAAGACGATTGATGGTGCAGTGATGTAATTTTGGTTACTTTGGCAGGCTGTCATTGAAAAGCCTATTAGATTAAAAGAATAATGTGCAGCAGGGCTAGTGGAAAGCATAAGGAACACATCTTGAGTGTGTATCACCTTTCTAATCCAATATAACCCCGTGTACAACTCAGGCATGTTTCAAATCAATGGGAGTTCATGGGCTTTTGTCTGAGTGACCTAGTAGGAAGAACAAGGATCAAATTGCATTAGTTGTGAATGTTTCAGGAGAAAAATGACAGGAGGAGAGAGAGAGAGAGAGAGAGAGAGAGTCAAAGTAAGCAATCCAATTACAAGCCTGATGATGTGTCTACAAACTACATAGAGGAAGAAATGTTGGAGAATTAGATTTAATCTTTTTTTTTTTCACCTGATGTACACTTGCAACTAATCATGCGATATTTGTAAAAAAAAAAATCAAATTAAGCCATCCAATCACTAGCCTGATGATGTAACTACAAGCTACATCGAGGAAGAAATGTTGGAGAATTAGATTTTATTTTATTTATTTATTTTTTTTTTTCACCAGATGTACACTTGCGAACTAATCATGCAATATTTGTCTTTTTTTTAACATATTTTTACAGCATTTTAAACATTTTTATGTTTGTTTTTCTAATTAATTGTTTAGAAATTAAAATAAATAATTAAAAAAATAATAATAATAATAAAAAGAACTTGAATCTTGTTCAGAACATTGTTTAGTGTTGTTTTTGGTTGTTTTCTTTTTTTTTTTAACAGACACACAAACTAAAAGAGAATGATATGTGCCAGGAATCTCAAGGTTTTTGACCTTTTGTGTTTTCTTATATATTCATATTTCAGTGACAGAGATTTCATTTCTGTAACAGCAGCGTTTAATATAAATAGTCTCACTCTGACATTTCCCTTTCGTACTCCTCGATGCATTTATATTGCGCTGGCATTTAGGAACCACTCCTTTTTTTTTTTTTTGCATTAGCCATCATCACAGCTCAATCATAAAACATTATGGTTATGAAACGACAGAACGCCCGCACCACATGTCTGTCCAATGTCACTTTTCATAACAGTGAAAGGTGAAAGTAATATATTCCTGTATAGATTTGACCTTTAGGAATCGTCCCTTTATAGCTCCATACGTTATCTAGATGATGTTGGTTAACGATGCTCTAGCTGCTGAAACTTCTGAGCTTCGGTGGGTTTGTGAATTATAATGTGATGTAATTGTAGGCTGTGTGCTTTTATTGCAGCCTATGGAGATATTGGCTCAGATAATGAAGGTGTATTATTACATATCCAGTATATATAGAATACGTTTAGAAGATCTCCATGATCACACTCATAAATCCATTAAAAAAAAAAACAAAAAAAACGAAAAAATGAATCCTGTTTTTGTGGCATTTTTAATAGAATGTTTTATATGCTTTGTAATGTCTGGCATGAGATTATAGAAATGATCATAAGAGTATTATTATTATTATTATTATTATTGTTGTTGTTGTTGTTTTTGTTTTTGTTGTTGGTATCTCTTTCACCTACCTACAAGTGTTATATTTATGACATAACATAATACTGATTTAAAACTAATATCGAGATAAATAAATCAAAAATTATTAAAATATCTAATATTTATATGTTTTATGTTTATATACTACTTAATAAAATATAATCAATATATTTATATTGAATCTAGTTATGAATTTCATATATATATATATATATATAAGATACATAAGATATATAAGATATATAAGTTAAAACCAATATGGAGATACAAATATATTTCTAATTACTAAAACTAATATTATTAATTGATCTAATTTTATATATAAAAATGAAAATATATAGATTTAAAATTGTATAAATTGTAT
>JAOTRN010000036.1:3069555-3080321 GCA_028566695.1 Bagroides melapterus
CCCCCCCCCCCCCCCCCCCCCCCCCCCACAGAGAGAGAGAGAGAGAGAGAGAGAGAGAGAGAGAGAGAGAGAGAGAGAGAGAGAGAAAGGCAATCTGCCTGTAGTGGAGGAAGGCTACAATGCTTTATTATGGAAGAAATTCAATGTGACATGCTGAGAATGAATTGCTCAGTCAACCAGAAATATCCCTTGTTCTAATGGCTTGGGACATTCAGTGGTGTGTTCTCTGTTTCTCACCTTCACACACACACACACACACACACACACACACACACACACACACACACACACAATAAACAACATCCTAAATGATTTTTTAATCAAAATGATGATTTTTTTCCCCCAAGACATTTCTTTTCCCCTGAAATGTAAACAATACAATAAACAAGCTCTAAAGTATAGTCCTGATAATCCACGATGAAGGGCACGCATTTGGCAAACGCCCTTTATCCAGATCTTTTTATCTCATTTTGTACAACGGAGCAATTGAAGGTTAAGGGCCTTACTCGAGGGCCCAGCAGTGTTGGGATTCGACCTAGCCTAGAAGAAGAATCCTTAAATCCTATGAGAAGACATAAACATTACAGCACAGTGAAATTCCTTCTTCACATAGCCCAACTTTGGAGGTTGGGGTCAGAACACAGGGTCAGACATGATACAGCACCTCTGGAACAGAAAGGGTTAAGGGCCTTGATCAAGTGCTGTGGCTTGAACCCTGATCCAACGTCGGTGTTCATTGTTTTTCCCTCTGTTGGAGAACCGTACAGAGAATTTTAGTGATTGAAGATAAATTTCAGCTTGGGGCATCTTAGAGAGCTGAAATGAAATTGATATCATCATTTACATTAAAGATTTCAATATTTTTTTCTTTTTTGGAACTTGTTTGTGAATATATTGCTTTTATTAAGCTAATTAAAAACAGAAATATTGTGGAGTGAGACATGACAAACCAAACAGGAGGAAATAAAAATGTTTGGGGTTCTGATAAAAAAGAGTTCTTGTAGCATCTTGGATTAAGTAGTCAGACCACCGTAATGTCCCAGCGAATGAGCTGTTACTATAGAAACAATAACTTCAATAAAAAAAATCATACCTGTCACACCGTCAGCGCTGCAGTTGTAGAATTTCTTCTCTCTGATTGGTCAGAATTCTATAACAGAGTTTTCATTACCAAACATCTTGCCACTTCGCCCCACTCTGGTTATTTTTTAAGAAAATTCGATATTCCTATTCTAACTCCTCACTTCTTGAATCTGATTGGCCAGAAGATGATTAACAGTGTAAGTGTCGTTACAGACGTGAACACAGGAAGTGTTCGCACTTCCACGCTCACGTCTCGGATGATTCTAATACCTCGGCAACTGAAGGTTTGCAGACAGTCAGACGTTCACTGTGACTCTATCAGTGTCTGATCTGAGTCGGGTGTCAGCTGATAGTCAGTTTTTATCTGTACTCATAAATAGATAAGAACCTTATTCGAGCAAACGTAGAGAACCGCGTTGCTCTCGACGTGTGTGTTTAATGTTTGAACTGAGTGTGTGTAAACGTTCCCCTGAACTGAAGTCACTACAGGTTTATTACCAATGGACAGAATTGTAGATATTAGTGTGTTGGGTGAAGCTTATTGAGTATGACTTAACTGTTTAATCATTTACACACAGAGTAAGTGTGTGTGTGTGTGTGTGTGTGTGTGTGTGTGTGTTGTGTAAAACCTGTCATGACATTAAAGCTCATCTGAATTCGATTTTGAATTGGAGAGGAAGACAGAGAGACTCAGAGAGAGAGAAAGCGAGCGGGACATGCGCACCGAGAAAGAACGAGAGAGAAAGAGAGATTCAGGGATTGACTCAGACACACAAAGAATGAGAGAGAGACTCAAAGAAAGACTCGGAGAAAGAGAGACTTGGAGAGAAAGACACACATATGGACACAGAGAAAGAGAGAGACACAGAGAGAGACAAAAATAAAGAAAGAGAGACCTGTAGAGAGAGAGACAGAGAGAGAGAGAGAGAAACTTTTTTTGACTTTTGACAATCCTTTATTTGCACAAGTCACAGATAATAATTAAAATCAGTGTGACTCAAGTATGTAGATAAATAAATAAATAAATAATTAAAAAACTCCAATAAATTAGGGTTCAAAAACAGTAATAATTAGTTTAGCTCTGGTACAAAGCTGAGTTCTTCCTCTGTTACAGAACACAGAGCATTATCCACACACCATACTGATAAAACATGTGCAAATCATTCATACTTTTATAAAAATTAAAATCAATGAGGATTCTTGATTTAACAAGTCTGCAGAAGATTTTTTTAGCATCAGATTTTGTGTTTTTTCGGCTCAGGTATATCGCATCTTCGCCTGACCAAAGATAAAATTAATCAATTGACACCTGAACCTCTGCCTTCTGACATATTTAAAACCAAGAATAAAACACTGAAGAGTAAAAACAACATTAAAAGAATTTAAAATGCTCCGTAAAAACACAAAGAAAGACTGTAACCTGGAGCAGTAAATAAAAGCATGAAAAACAGTTTCTCTCTGTGAACAGAACGGACAGTCATGTGTAACATCAGGGTTTAAAATAGAAATAAAAGAGTTCACAGAGAGAGAGACAGAGAGAAACTCAGAGATTGATTCAGTCACACACAGAATGAGAGAGAACCTCAGAGAGTTTGGAAGAGAGACTCAGAGAGAAAGAGACACACAGAGAGAACAAGAGACTTAGAGAGAAAGAGAGACTCAGAGATTGACTCCGACACACAAAGAATGAGAGCAACACAGAGAAAGGCTCTGAGAGAGGCACACACAGAAAGACAGGGAGACTCAGAGAGTGAGACACACCTATAGACACGGAGAAAGAGAGAGACACAGAGAGAGAGACACTTACAGAAAAAGAGAGATTCAGAGAGAAAAAGAGAGACCAGGAATTGATTCAGAAACACACACAGAAAGAGCAAGAGACTCAGAGATTGACTCTCTCTCTCTCTCTCTCTCTCTCACACACACACACATACACACCATGGGAGCGACACAGAGTGAGACTTAGAGAAAGAGAGAGACACTCATATAGCCACAGAGAAAGAGAGACAGACAGAGAGAGAGAGAGAGAGAGAGAGAGACAGAGAGACACTTACAGAAAAAGAGAGATTTAAAAAGAAAAAGAGAGACCAGGAATTGATTCAGACACACACACAGAATGAGAGATACATAGAGAATGAGGGAGAGACAGACAGAAACACACACAGAACAAGCGAGGGACTCAAAGAGAGAAAGAGAGACTCAGAGATACACACACACACACACACACACACACACACACACTCACACACATCATTAGAGCAGCACAGAGTGAGACTTAGAGAATGCGAGAGACACTCATATAGCCAGAGAGAAAGAGAGACAGACAGAGAGAGAGAGAGAGAGAGAGAGAGAGAGAACACTTGGACCACAGAGCCTCCATTTAATCCACTTTTCTGAAAGGTTAAATTGGCAATAAATGGTGTGATGGGAGTCGAGCAGATGTGAACAGAGCTCTTTGAATGAGATATTAATGCACTCGACTCCTGCAGGGAGCGACAATATCATTATTCCCTATACTGACATGGTCTTGGCTCGGGCTCAGTACTTACACACCGTCATATGTTTGCAATATTCTTCAGCTGCAGGAGAAAAACGAATCGCTCGTGTCCACGTTTGATGTGCGAGCCAACTGTTTTCGAATGTTTCTGGATGAAACGAAACGAACGACAGCATTGTTCTGAAGGAGATTAACATTCGCTGTGTGGAAGAAAACGAAAATAATGATGGTTTAAAAATCTACAAACAATGGCACATGCGTTACATATTGTCTGTCTAACCGCTTCATCTGTGTGTGTGTGTGTGCGCGTGCGCGTGTGTGTTATGTGGTCTGTACATATAGGATTAGTTTAGAGATGTACACATTTACTTTATTTTGAGAAAGAAAGAAAAAAAAAATCTCTAAATGGTAGAAAATATTTGTTAAAATTGTCACTTACATTAAAATTCGATCCTAAACACACACACACACACACACACACAATATTTAAACACACCATACCAGTAGTCACATATCTCTCGCTCTTTTTTTTTTTTTCGGGCTAACGACCGAAGGGGGGTAAAAAAAATTCGCATGCATAAATTCAACACATTTGTTGCCACGGCAACCATTCACCATGTCATTCACGTGTCAAAGTAAATCAGAGGAGATGAGAGTTGTATGCACTCCTCCCTTTTCTCCCTCCCTCTCTCTTTTCTCTCATTCTCTCTCATGGTCCTTAGAGAGACTTATTTTTATTTATTTATATATATATTTGGGGGGATTTATGCTGATGCACTGGTGTAACTTAAACTTTGTATCTCATATTTTTTTTATAGACACCCTTTTAATGTCTTTCTGTACTGTTTTTTCCACAGTTTTTTAGAAAAAAAAAAAAAACACAGACCAACTGGAAGCAATCGATCAATCAATATATTAATAAAAATAAAGAAATAAAACAATAAAAAAAAAATCACATTCATTGAATGAAGAGCATCTGCTTCATTTTATTTCTATTTGACAAACCGTTTTTTTTTTCCCTCTATGGAAGTAACACACCGCTCGTGTCCACTTTTCCGAAACACCTTGTTCGTCTTCTCTGCAAGGCGAAGTGAACGGCAGCAGAAGACTGAATGTCCAAACCGAGACAAATAAATCATTTTGCAGACTGAAACATGGGCAGATTCGCCCCTTGGCTGTGTGATTTGCTCTCTCTCTCTCTCTCTCTCTCTCTCTCTCTCTCTCTCTTTCTTTCTATGTGTGTGTTTGTTTGCTTAGACAATAGACAACTCACTCTGCACTACATGTGACCTTTGTAAATCTTTACATATCGCTAACTTTAGACTTAGTATAACATCTTAGACCTGGACAGGACGATTTTTTTTAAGTAAAACTCTACAGCGGAATATTTCTAGCGTGTTTAGTGACTCGGGTGTGAATCTGTTGCTGTATTTCTGCACATCCTGTGAGAAATGAAGTGCTAGGATTCGAGGGATCGTTTTCTATCCTCGTTGAATCCAGCGTAGAAGCAGCGGAGACAACAGCGGAAGAGACTCGGCTCAGCTTAGCAACTTACTTAGCAAGCTAAAGCTATGCCGCGTGTCAGACGTGTGTAACAGCGCTGAAGACGCTACGGAAAGCTACAGAAAGAGGAAGAGTGAAGCGAGGTGTAAAAACTTGGAATTATTTTACCTCTGATTTTAATAACAAAGGAAAAACCGTTGGAAAATTCCCTCAGAACCGCTAAAATAAGCTAAAATACAACTTCGCTAATGTAAATTTGTTTATAGCGGTGTTTAGTTTAAATGAATCACCATGAACCTGGTAGCTGGTTTAATCTCTAATAATAACAAACAGATCGTGTTGTAAAGAAAGAAAATACTTCATAAACTCAGAATCATTAATGTTAGCTGGCTAGCTTGTTGCTAACAACAACAAAAATAAAACAGATTTTTTGGTTTGTTTGTTTCTTTTTTACTTTGTAGATACTCAAAGAGCATTGTGGGTAATGGGTTGCATTCAGTGAATTGCATATCTGTATCATCTGTTTTTAGCTAACTAAGTCATATTAGTGTTTATTTATCCTCTGTTTTTTGCTAACAAGCTAATCTAGCCAGGCTAACAAGTAACGGAGAGTAACACAGTAAAATAAGGACACTTTAAGAATAAAAAGTGTTTGCTTTTTTTTTTTACACAATATCATAAATCCTGCTGGTCAGATGTAATATTTAGCATGTTGCAATGATGTACGTTGTTTTTATTTCCTATCCGACCACAAGACTATCCGATTCTGCTTAGCATCTAAGGATAAAATAAATAGAATGTATTATTCATAGCAGGTGCGTATTTAACTCAATTTCTTCATCTTTTTCTGACAATAAAACGTCACGGCTTGATTTGCCGCCGTATCGAAACACAACGCTTCATTGCTTCGAAAACAAAAGGTGCATAAAAGCGAGCCGGTCGTCCGAGAGCGACGGCGCTAACGGCAGCGTGGCGTACATCAATACCACAAAACCATCATTTTCCTTTTAACAGCACATTTCTCATTAAAATGTGCTCATATATTGCCAGACACATCCTGCCTCCTGCTATAGATTCATGAGCCGTCTCAGGGGACCTGAATGGCCAAAATCTAAAATCTACAGCTTTCACTACACACACACACACACACACACACACACACACGCACACACACAAATATGACCATAGCTGAGTGATTATGCTATAGGAAACTGAGCAGCACATAAATAAAGGATGCTAGATAAACAGCAGAAATCAATCTTTTAACCAGGCTAAGCTACACAAAGCTTGCACTGCAGTCATTGTCAAGAAACATTACAATAAAACATTCGTTTAAACACGTGTGCTTTAAAATTGAAGCCTCTTTTATTGCCTATTTTACACGCTCCTCAATGCGAAGACCTCCAGAACGTCTGGGGAGTCAAACAGGACGAGATGATCGAAGCAACTCGATGCGCTTTATTTTCTTATGTCTGTACCCTTTTTTCCACGTGTCTTTTAAATCACATAATAGAGAGAGATCTGATCATTAAATCACGTGATACGGAACCGTTCAGCCAACAATACACACTCGGTGTACTGGAACGTAATAATGATGATGATGATGAAAAAAGATCGCAAAAGATTCATTATCGCAGAATGATTCTTTTAAAAGAATCATTAATCTGTACACATTAATGAATCTCTAGTGAGGAAGATTTATAATAATTATTATTTTTTATTTTTATTTTTAGGTCCCGGGAGGGAAGTAATACTGTGTATCATGTTCTTGACCTGTAAGACTTGATGCTTCGGCTTCAGATTCAGTTTTGAATTAGTGCGGCTCTCATTAGTTTTCTATATTTCTATTATCCTGTTTCTATATTTATTTATTCATGTGTGTTGTTCTATAGATTTCATACATCTATAGCAAGGTTTTCGGCTAAAATTGTACACATGGAATTGAGCTAAAAATATATAAATTTTTATTCCCATGTCAAAAATTCATTGTAGAGTTGGGCATTTCTATGCAATTGTCTTTCTTTAAATTGTTTTATTTTTCACTTGTCACAGCTGATCTGCATCTCTGGTCCTCATTTTCTATTTAAAATCAAACTCCCTAAAGTTGTTTGACGCATTTCCCATTTCTATCTCAATAAAGAATGAAAGATCAATTTGATTGCTACTTTGCTTTGCTCAGCTAGGCTTCCTCTCAGTAGAAATAACCTCAGGGATATCGTGTTGGACGCTAAATGGCTATGTACCTGACTTTTCTTTTGCATAAATGAAGCTTTCTTGCTAATGAGCTTTTGTTTGCCGGATCGGCTACGACTAACGGGTAAGGGTTAACAAGAGCCGTGGCAGAGGGTTTTTTTGGCTAATTTGCCAAGTAGTTACCGCTGACACTGACAGACTCGCCGAATACGGGGCTTCGTGGCCTGTTACGGACCACAGATGGGCCTGTCTGAGCGCAGAAAACAGGCTTTGCTCCAGAGGATTTTTAAACGCCTTCAGATAAAACTCATGGCAGGCAAGAGACTAGAATTATCTCAATTAGCAATGTGGAAAGAACGAATTCAAGAATGAGAAGTGAATATAACGCTCTATACAACGTGATTAGCATCTCAGCTACGTTCTGCAACTTACTGTATCAGTTTCCTTGTGTACGTGGAACTGTTTGTTTCGACAAAGGCATTGAATTTTCTTAGTAATATAATGAGCTGTGCTTTTTATTTCCTATTATTAACTTCAAATAACAGAGGCTGAAAAGAAAATGCAGAAATGTGTGTTTATCGCTGCTATAATATAAGTGATAACAGGAACCGTCTAGTTTCCTGATCGTCCCACAACATTTTATCAAGATTACAAAGAAATAAATCATAAAATGAGTGTCATATCTCCTGCAGTGGCTTTGCTTCAGGTTGCATCACACAACCAGGAAGTTTATCCTAAATGTTAATTCCTTAATTAATATTCAAGTAAAGATAAACAGAGTCCATACTGTACTACCCAACACCACTTTATTTACCTTACAGGAGGTTCCTTGGAGTTCTAGGGTTCAAGAACCCAGAGGTTCTCTACTTGACCAATAAAACAAGGTTCTATGTACAGTAGATCCCTTGGGGTGTGATGAAGCTTTTTTTTCCTATTAGAACGGTTCTATAACTGGTGAAATCTTTAAGGTGCCAATACTTTTTGGACTTGTAGATAACAATGAGAGATTTTGTTAGTTGATTCAGTTTATGAAATAATTCAAACTGAAATGAAATTTGTATTACGATCTAATTATAATATAATAATAATAATAATAATAATAGCTGCTAAATTGTTCTAAAAAACATCTAACTTGGAGCCCAATTGTGTTTTTTTTCCATCTATGACACAAGTTCTCTTTATAAATGTTCCTTTTAAGGCTGTAGAAGCTTTAACCATCCAAAGAACTCTTGAGGAACAGCCTTTTCTCTGAATGCCTTCAAGCACAGGAGTTTATTTTAGAAAACCACACATTTAGGTCACGGAAAGTGGAACTACATGATTAGCAGTTTTAGTTCAGTGGCTAAGGTTCTGCACTAGTGACCAGAAGGTTGTGAGTTTAAATCCCAGGATAGTCAAACAGCCACTGTTAGAGCTTTAATAAACTGCTGAGATAGATTACATGGAGTCTAGAAGCTGTACAGGCTTTGTGGGAGATTGTAAATGTTCTAGAAAGAACCAAAGAGATTTTCTAACAAAATACTTCCAGATGGAACTCTGAGGATTTAGGAATCGTAATGAATTATCTGATGAACCGTAGAAGGGATCGTTGTTAAAATTACATCATGCATCTATAGTCTAAACAGCCATTTAATCACTAGTCTGTTTTTAATTCTTAATTCTTATGTGGGTTTATCCTGAATAGGGATGGATTTGGAGCGGTTGATCTGAATTTATTCTGGATAGCTGTGGATCCGGAGCGGTTGATCTGGATTTATCCTGGATAGCGTGGATCCGGAGCAGGTCATCTGGATTTATTCAGGATACTGGTGGATCCAGAGTGGTTGAGCTGGATTTATCCTGGATAGCGATGGATGAAGACCCTATACTGGGAACGCTGGGCAGGCACCCCAGGAATTCTCCTTTAATGGGACATCAGTGCACACACATACACACAGTTACAGGTTATATAACATAGCCATTTGGCGAATTTACTTATTAAATGTTATTTGGAGATTGGATGAAACCAGGAAACATGAAGGAACACAAGAACATGTAAGACAGTAAACCCGAGCTTAGGATCAAGCCAGGAATTGTAGATTTGTGAGGCCACAACGATAAACACTGCACCACCATGATGCTATTTTCTAAATTATGAAATGGAAATGTATTTACAAAAAAAAAACACTAAAAAAAAAGCTTGATTTGGTTAGTGAATTTATGCAGCTCTTAGAGCACTTCAAAAAAAATCAATAGTACCTTAATCTTGAAAAAGCCTTTCTTTCCATCACTGAGTGAATGCAAAGACAGCTCACTGTGCCTCACTGTTACTGGAGTAGGTCCTCTAAGTCCATAATCATTGCTCGAACAAACACAGGCTGAGAATAAAGGGTTAAACATGGCTTTGTCTGCCTGTATTGATTTTGATTGGTTCTCAGACAGGATCTCATCAGGCCACAGAAAGGTATTAACTCTGCTCAGTGGTTTCTTTTCCAGCACACCTCTGAAAGGATAATTGATTGGGAAGCCGTTTAATTTACTTCAGCTCCAGTGCATCGTTATAAGTGTGACCAATGATCAAGCAAGTCCGAGGATTAAGTCGGAGGTCCCATGCAGCCTATAAGCGGCAAGGAATGTTCGATTATAAACACGGGTTTATGATTACACTCTTAAATATAACTAGGAGGAGAAGAAGATTGCTAGGTGTTTACTGAAAAGATGCCAGCTGATATAGAAACGTAACTGTGTGTGTTTGTGTGTGTGTGTGTGTGTGTGTGTGCTGATAGTTATAATGAATGTGTGTGTGTGTTTTTGTGTGTGTGTGTTTTTGTGTGTGTGTGTGTGTGTGTGTGCTGCTAGTTATAATGAATGTGTGTGTGTTGTATATTTGTGTGTGATTGTCTCTCTCTCTCTCTCCAGGACAGATTGTGTCTCCCTCATCACATTCTGGAGAAGGGACTAATGAATGTGTGTGTGTGTTTTTGTGTGTGTGTGTGTGTGTGTGTGTGTGTGTGTGTGTGTGTGTGTGATTGTCTCTCTCTCTCTCTCTCTCCAGGACAGATTGTGTCTCCCTCATCACATTCTGGAGAAGGGACTAATGAAAGTGAGTGTGACGGTTCAGGCTCTGCTGGACGAGACCTCGGTGAAACACAACCTCTTCACATGAACTCTGCTTTAATTAGAACGTTGATGAAACTTTATTCATTTCTATCAGATAGTCCAGCTGAACTCCAGTCATTTATCAGTCCAAAGATGAACACGTGATAAAACATTCCTTATTTAATATCTATTTATTAATAAAGAGTAGAGTTTAATAAGAAAAGGAAACGTTCTTGGTCCATTACAGCATTTTACTCAGTTGAGGAGATTTGATTCAATTTATTGAACATGATTCAAACTGAGCTGTGAAATGTATTGTCACTTCAAATGGGTTGATATGTACAACATGAACACAGCATTCGATTAATCTATTAACACACTGTGTTCAGTACACTCTGTGTTCAGTACACTC
>JAOTRN010000036.1:3120861-3134259 GCA_028566695.1 Bagroides melapterus
TAGCTGAATATGGTCTTGACCAAGAGTTTGTAAAAATAATATTTCTGGGTTTTTTTTTGTTTGACCACAAAGAATTCCTTCTTATATAAACTGTACTCTAATATTTGGTGCAATGCATGGACAAAGCCAACTATTTTATGTAAATGTTTGGCTTCTAAAAGGACTTGACCTTCAGTATTGATTTTGACAAGTTCAGTGCATTATTATTGGAACATGAGTTTGATTTGGTCTCAACCCGGTTAACACTCGGTCTTGACTCTGTCTTGGCTAGTCCTGGTCTTTGTAATTATCATGGACTTAAAATGGTGCTCTTGGCTACTGTCTTATTTCTACTGTCTTATCTCTCTTATCTCTATCTCTTTAAATCTTCTAGACATTCACAATAAGGTTTATATATATAAATTTCCTTTTCCAATAAACTCCTTCTTAAGAGGATTCATTACTATGCAACAAACTGCCTAGCAATACATTGTGTACTTTTGTCCTCGATTGTTGTGCTAGTGTAGTTTTGCATTTGCATATCCCCCTCAGGCTTGTAACTAATGATTACAAAAACAAAATGATAAACAACTTTCACAACACATTAAACTTGTTTTCCTATCACATTATAGTGACGTCAGTGTAAGCAGCTAAACTAAGCACAAACATACTGCAGGCACGAGCAGCTTGCTAATAGATAATGGACTATATTGCTGTTATATTGGTGCACATACAAACACACGCACACATAGACATGCCGAAACAAAGCACACACTCAGACATGCCACATGATAGTTAACAAAATTTGCCAAGGCTTGTGGGATTTGATAGCATTCAGGTTGGATAAAAGCACTACGAGCACTTGCTCAAGAATTGGGCCACCGCTTTCATGCGGGTAGTTGGAAGTTTCTTCTCTCATGCAGGTGGGAGTGGGCTTTTTTTTGTTTATGCATTGAGCATCAGGTATGTACGAAAAAATGGCATGGCTTGTGCACCATTGAGCTACATATTTATCATGTTCCTTCAAGCTTCTTCAGTAAGGTCTTTATTCTAGTCAAGATCACTGAGGAACCACGCAAGTTTGGTCAAATTTTCTGGTGCAGTTTATGGAGTTGGCCAAACCTGTTTGAGGAACTGGATGAATTGGAATTTCTTCTTCTAATCCTTCTGTGGGAGTATGCAGGATTGGACAAAATGTCTGCCGGAGCACAAGGGGGTGGTACAACTTTTTGTTCTTCAGGAGTAGGAAGGATTGGTCAAACTGGATGGGGTTTGTCAAAATATCAACAGGTTTATGTGTTTTTGATCTGTTGAGCTGGATGGAATGTGTCAAAAATTTCCCTGCTTTCTGGAAAATTGGTCAAACCTTCTTGTGGAATGGATGGAATTGATCAAAATTCTTTCAGGAATATGTCTTTTCTCTAGTAGTAGGCAGGGTTGGTCAAAGTCTCTGGTGGGTTGGATGGGGTTGGTCAGTATTATTTCAAGATCAGGCTGAATTGGACTTTCTTCTTCTACTCCTTGTCTGCAGGACCTTTAGGGGTAGTTAATCTTTTCGTTCTGCAGGAGTGAACAGAGATAGTCCTGCTTTCTGTATGAATTAATGTGTATGGATCTTTCAAAATTTATGCAGGTTCATGCAGAATTGGTTAGATTTTCTGTGTTGTACGAGCAGGTGGGATGGGTTCAAAATTCTATTCTGCAGGAGTGGTGTAGGTGTTTCTGTAGGTGTATGCAAGGTTGGTCAAACTTTCTGGTCGAGTGTATGGATCTGGTCAAAATTCTTTCAGGAACAGGTTGGAATCGGACAAACCTTCTGTCTTTCTGTGGGACTATGCATGATTGGTCAACTTTTTTGTTCTTCAAGAGTGGACAGAATTTGAGGAATAGGAATGGCAGGATCTGTCAAAATACCTCTGAGGGTTCATGCGTCATTGGTCAATTTTTTTTTGTTCTGCAGGACTGGGTAGGATCTTCCAAAGTTTCTGGTGAAGTATGCAGGAATGGACAAACTTTGTAATGATGATAATGGGATTGGTCGGAATTATTTCATAAAAAGGATGGATTAAACAAACTTTCTGACTTCCTGTGGGAGTATGCAGGATCGGTCAAACTTTCTGCAGGATGAATAAAAAGAAACATGTTTTGAAGGAGTAGGCAGAATTGGTCCTACTGGAGAAGTTAGTGAGATCTGTCAAAATATCTCCAGGTTTTGTCGGATTGGTCAGACTTTCTGTTCCTCGGGAGTGGACATGACTGGCAAGCTGTCTTCTAGAGTAGATAGGATTGGTCAGAATTCCTTTAGGAGTGTATGGGAATGCGATTATTAATGAAATCTGATGGACAGCATGGTTGGGCAAGCAACAAAAAAAAACCCTAATAAAAAGGAATGGGATTGAAGAAATGGTGGAATTATCTGTGGCTTTAAGTTTCTGATTTAAGTCGGATTCACTCTGCTGCTAATGTGAAGTGCTTCGTTTTCACAAATAATACAGCAGCAGTGTTTTTTCTTTCATCTTTGGGTCCATTAAACATTTTCCAGCCAAAGTAACAACCAGTGAAGAGTCATTTAAATGGTGCCAGTCAAGTGAAAACCAACGAAATCTCACACCAGTTAGGATTCATATGAATTTTACATGAGATCTGAATGAGTGCACTGGAAGAGAAGGGGCAGCTGGTGAAACAAGTATCTGTTGACACGCTTGTAGAAGTGGTGATTGGTGGAGGTAGAGAAATATATGGAATTTGTTTTTTTTTTCCCCCAAACATTTGTTGTTAATATCAGCTTGAATTTCTCGAATGAAACGAATACATTCTACTCCATAGTTATATTTGTGCTATTTTCCTGGCTGATTATCTTCTCTTTCAGCTAATATATAATAAACATGTCACCCAAATCCTCTGGTATGATTTCCTTGGACAGTGATGCTATATCGTTCATCACCTCTTTTCAATTCAAACTCTTTATGAATCCTAATGTTAAACATACAAATTCGTATGTTCTTATTCTGTTGAACATTTCTGACCACATGGGACCTTTTGGAAATGTTATTCTGTTGTTCTAAATACCATGCCAACTTTTTTTTATATATAAAATGAATTATGTAGATGGTAATAAAGCCTCAGTACCTTCTTCCACATCACAGATTCAGAGACATTCTCTTTTGTCTTGTTTTTTCTTCCTTTTTTTGTATGCATATATAAATAAAATGAATAAATGCAGCGTGTATCAAAGCTTTTTCTCTCTTTAACTATCTCTCTATCTCTATCTCTGCTGTTGGCTGTGATGCTCCTGGCATATGGGTTTTTAAATACTAATTGCCATATGGACACATATGGCTAGCATTGGGGAAATAATAAAGACAAACCAAATTGAGGGTCACTGGTGACAGACAGAGATTTGGCTTTTGGAGGACAAAGGGATTCTGGGTAATTTGGCACAAGTCTTTTGGGTGTAACTAATCTGTGATGGCACCCAAACATACAAAAGCAGAAGATGGGAGACTGTACACAAACACTTGGGCAGGAAATGCAGTTTTACAGCCCAGTACACTACAGCAGACAAAACAGGCTGCAGGCATCGTTTATCATAAACATGGCATCCCAAAACCATTGTTCAGAAAGCTTCGATAAACACACATTCACAAATCACTGAATTAGTGATCGATTCAAATGGAATTACAGCAATTTGAACAAACACAGTCTTTTAAGTTAAAACCAGGTTGTTGATTCCACAAACACATAATTACAAGATGTAAATAAAAAATAAACTTCAACTTGTATTAAGTGCTGATATTGTATGATATACCATATAAAGTAGACTAAATAAGCAGTTTAGCACAAAAGTTTAAATATTCTACCTCTTTATTTATTTATTTATTTATTTTACATTTTATGCAAAATATGTGTTATGAGAATAACTTTTTATAATCTCCTACTTTGCTTTTTAGCTTTCAGGGGAATATCTCTATATTTGTATTATTATTGTTGTTGTTGTTGTTGTTGTTGTTGAAGCTGTTGTTGTTGTTGTTGTTGTCCTTATCATGTCCCCAGTTTGAGCATGGGCATACACTCTTGTACTTATCTAATTACTATTCTTCCATTTTACCATCTAATTAAAATGATGATGATGATGATGATGATGATGATGATTATTTATTATTATTATTATTATTGCTGTTGTTATTGTTCTTATGGTTGTTTATCCATTTATTTTTTCTTTCATCTTCCATTTCATTTCTTGTTTACCATTTTGCTAAATTATAAAATGACTGCTTAGAGAAAAAGACTGATTTTGAGAATATTTTTATTTATTCCGTAGAAAACATTAATCCATTTATAGACACCTTAATTAGGAACATTCGAATAAATGATCTAGAACATTCAGTGCAATCCTACAAACTTGTTAATGAACCTTACTCTTTACAAAATTTCAAAGCATTGTTAAATGAACATGATATTCTGTTATTCTGTTTTATATAGAAACTAGGACTGGGCCCATATTAAATAATTAATGCTGACAATTATTTTATAGCGAATTAACTCATTTTTTAAAAATAATTATTATTTGAGGGTGGAGTTAAGACTCACACGAACCAGAACAGAAAAGAACTAGCAGGGCTTAAAATATAGAAAGATACAGAACTCTTAAATGGACATTTTCATTTTAAATCTCTTCCACATGGTGAAGTTGATAGAACTAAAGTTGTTTGTGATCACTGCAAAGTTCAGTTTTCTCATCGGACCTTTATTAATGTTTAGGTTGAGATGCACAAGACATATTTTAACTGTTACTATGTAAAGGGAAAACTGCTGTAAAAAAAAAACAAAAAAAACACCTTATTTATTTTAAGTGTTTACAAACCAAATGTTATTGTACTTTTGTTCATATAGCAGAACCTTTAAAATAAGTGCACAATACACTTCTTTTGAATTTTGTGAATAATGATGCGTTTAATCGCAGAAAATCATGCGAATAATCGCAATTAAAAATATGAATTTGTTGCCAAGCACTGATATAAACATTAAAAAAATTACAAAGACAAAAGACAATACTACAAGTAGAACTATTCTAGCCGGTGAAAGATCTATCTACTGTACCTTTTAACATGCACCTTTTTGCCACCCAACTCTCACACAATATACAAACAATTTTATTCATTTATTGCAATAAAACATCTCACACTAATTCAAACATACAGTATTAGATTCCTGTGTCCCACACGGCTAATACTGAGAAAATCTGAACGTTCCCTAGAAAAGAAACCTGAATATTTTGAACAGTATAATGCTTGTGCTACTGATAGAGAAATGGTATTATTGCTCAGCCTTTGTAAATGTTCCTGTTTTTCATTTTCTGTTTTTTGGCCTTTTCTAAAAGGCCAGGCCTTGGGGTTTTTGTTAGTAATTTAGTCAAAAAAACATGATTCAAGGACACAAATACTTTATTCAGTGTATGAAGCTGCATACAGATGACTGTATATAGATACATCTTTACTCATTTTCTCTAGGCAAACAGAATGTGTGCATTTCTTCACCTTTCTTTCTCCCCTCTCTCTCTCTCTCTCTCTCTCTCTCTCTCTTCGTGTCTGTCTCTCTCTCCATTACAGCAGACTGGTAGTGCTTCAGGCTTGAAACTCAATTTCTCAGCCGGTGAATGGGCAGCGATTGCACAGAGCTAACTCAATTGTGGAGAGAGGCCAGCACAGTCCCTTGAATAGATTGGGGCCTCGACTTTAATACAACATCAGTCATGTAACACACAAACACATTGCTATTCCATTTCAAACCACAACACTTACAAATGGATAGCTTTAAAAGCAGGCTATATGCTCATTATATTGTCGCTGGAAGAAGGGGGGGAAAAAAATCCCATGAATATGTTTAGGGAATTTATTTATTTATGTTACAGTCTCACATTCAATCACCCAATGTTGGTTCAGTTTTTTTTTCTCTATATAATGTCTCTATTATTATAAACTGCAGTACTGTTTTTTATTATTATGAGTATTATTATTATTATTACTATTTGCTCCTGCAGCAAAAGAGACAATGGGAAAACAGCCGGTTGTAATAACCCCTGTCTAAAATGCGAATAGAGAATGTATTATTTGTTACTGAGTAAATTATGTATGTTGGTTTGAATTACACTGGGCTGGAGGGATGCTTCACGATTCCCATGGCTGTATGGCGAAACGGGTCATTTATTTGCAATTACAAGCTCATCGTAATTGCTGAGGAATGCGTTTGGTGAATGTCTGGTGCAGGGAGAGACCTTAATTCTCCTCGTTCAGGTGAATGTTGACATGGTTTGGGGAGGAAGTGAGGGCTATTATTTTTTTTTATCAAATAAAGCACTGGAATACTAATTCAGATTCATATGAATAAGAAGAAAAAGAAGACAAAGAAGAAGAAGAAGAAGAAGAAGAAGAAGAAGAAGAGACTTAAGCAGTATGTACAGTATAGTACCTATAAATAATATAATGTAATACTGTATATAGTATTTTTCATAAATTTAGCAATAAAAAACAGGATTAAAATTCTAAGAAATAATAATTCAAAACATAACCGTAAACTTTCTATGTCTCTTATTTACCTACATATATATTTACCTTTTATTTATTAAAAAAAATATTAAATATTATTAAATATAAAAAATGATAACATTATATTTATATTATAAAAATATAATAGAAATTCAAAGAATAAATCATTCTAAACAGAAGAAGCATAAAAAACTAATTTATTTAAAATTTTGACAAAGTTTTACCTCAGCTTAAATATAATGTTTCCTATAATGTTTCTGATTATAATATTTTTTTTTTTATTTTTTATGATTTATAACATTTTTATTAATAACTATGATGGGTGATAAGTTGCATGTATTATGTAGATTTTTTACATTTAAGACATTAAGGATTTTTAAGACAAGGCTTATATATAAGTGCAATAAGAGTTTTCTAACAGTGCCGTAACTAAGGTAAGTTTAATTAGAATATATTGTGAGGAACAGCTGCGAGAGTGTCATGATCTCATGACGACAAAACGATATGCACGGTGTATCTCTGACCATTAAATAAAATGAAGTGCATGCTTCAGATGAAAATATTTCTCTTTACTAGAACTATAAGAGCGAGTTAAAATCTCATTTTAACTATTTTAACAGTTTTAAAGATTATTCTGAGAAACAGAATAGAGCAGAGTTATTTATGTTTTAAAGTTTGAGATCATCACTGTTACAGTATGTGACTGATACACCAAAACTTCCCCTGAGCTACAAAGTTGTACAGTAAGTCAGCTTTCATATTATAACCTTGATCGCTTGACATTTTTTTCCTGGAATTAGCCTTCCTACGTAGGTGTTAAGTAGCCCTAATGAACATCATCCTTAATAAAGCAGCATGGACTCTGGCTTCCAGAAAGCATCTATTTATTCACTTGGATGCAAATTCAAAGAAAATATTTAATGTGTTTTAAAAAGCCTGCAATGTGATAGCAGAGGTCTTGCCAATGCAATTCCAGCACATCTTTGAAGTGTAAATCAGCGTTCGCTGAAAGCAAAACCACGACGAACCCGTATTAAAATATCATTTCAAGCACATGAAACAGACACACTTCAACTGTAAGGACCGACATTGCAACCGAGATTTTATAGAACACCAAATCAACCATTGTTTTAAACGATCTGTAATCTTTTTAGTGTTCTTTTCGGAGGAGTAATCCCAGAAGATGGAGAGACCGGGATCAGATGGAATGTGAAAGTAGGCTGTAAAAGCAGGCAGAAGGAATCATGGCTGATGTTGAAAGGGAAGATGACAGGCCATAAGTTAGAGACGGCTTACTGTTGTTCCGTGTCGTTATTCTCTCATATTCTCCGCTGTGAAGCAAGAGCTACATTTCAGATTTAATTACCTTTCAGGTCACCTCATTAAGTCAGAGGTTTGGTGAAGACGGAATGTAATTGCACGCAAACAAGCATGTATACACAAACACGATCCCGTCGTTAACGCACGCTTGTTCGAGTCTCAGGCTTGAGTTAATTCTTCATAAAAACCTGAAACACAAACCTCACATCACAAACAGGTTTATAGATTTTACATGGCTCTTAAATTATTTGTTTAAAAAGAAAAAAACTTTTTCTGGAGCTTTTACACACACACAAAAAAAATTATATAGGCATCAAGTGATCAAATTTATTTCACTTACAACTTTTTTTTTTCTTCATGAAAACTTAATTCTGGAAAGAAATCAATCCAAAACCAATCCAAGGTAAATAATATTAATGATTCAATTCGGACAAAAGTAATGGCACCCCGTGAAAGGAGTCAGGTTAACAGCGTGTCTAAGCTAGCTGAAGTGTGGCAATGGCTGAGATTTAGCGCATGTTCCAATTTCAGAAAAGAATTTTTTTTTAGAAGTTTGCTGTATAGAGTTTAGTGAATGCAAATGAGCTGTGAAGTTATTTATATATATTATATATATATTTATATTTCTATGCATAAAATAAGCTTTGAAGCTTTTGATCAATTCCAAAAATGCTAGTAATAAGCTAAGAGCACATCCTACTACATCTTTCTTGCTAAAAACATCGTTTTTATTGAAGCATACAGTTCAGCCAGGAAAGGGCTCTTGAGCAAATTTCTTAACCCTCAACACTCAATGCTCAGCTGTGTGCTTTGAATGGAGTGAGTTCAAGGCTTTTGGTGAATACTTAAAAAAAAAAAAAGAATAGGAATTAATTTATACATATGAAATCTGAATAAAAAACTATCAACACATATTAGCCTCGCTCTCATCCTAACCTAACCTTCACCTAACTTTTTTTTTTATTTTTACCAGTTAAAAAGAGCTTTAGCTACAACTCTTGATCTTTTGAAATCTGTTATTGAGAACAAGCATGTAAAATAATAACAGTAAACTTAACCCCATACTACCCTGGTGATCCTTCAGCATGCTACGATAAAAGGGGGTTTATTCTGCTGCCGTAAGGTGTGTTAGTTGTGTTTTATGGAGTCGTTCTACATTCTGCGGCCCGGCGTGAAGGAGGTGGCTCTCGGATCGACGGGGCATTTCGAGTTTGAGATAAGCTCACAGCATGAACTTAATGACTAACCTGAACACACTCAGTAAAAATGTATTACATAGCCCTCTCAGTACAAATCGATACGACGGTCGCCTCCGCTTAACAGGTTTCAGGTTATACAATGATGAACTGTGATCAAAAGAGGGAGAGATATAGGGAGGGGCAAGAGGGGCAAAAAGAGCTGAAGGGAGGCAATAAGAAGAGCGGGGTATTCTCTGAATATCACTATGACTACGAAACGATTTTCCTTCTAATATACGGTACCATAAATGTTCGGTTCGTTTGATTAATGCATATGGTGAATGGGACATTACTAACTTAATTAAATGATGATGGCCAACCTAAATATCTCATCAATTACCCGACAGGCCCGTGGAGCAATTTCATTATCGTATGGACCAGTTAAAATTGAGAGCCATCACTCCTGGCTCAGATTACAGAAGCTATTTAGGGATTTCTCTATGGATGATATTCGCTCAGCCATCTTTGTTCAGAGCTGCTAGAGTTATACAATCTCCACAGGAAAATGGTTCAGCGTGGCCTCAATTCCTTTCTAGATCATTCCTAGATGAATAATAACAGCGTTTCATGACTTTTTACATCACCCAATAGATTACAGCGGAACTATACCGACACGATCGGGACAAACGTATACGTAATGCTTCATAACATTGTTTTTATGACTTTACACTAACATTACGTGAATAATCATGCATAATAATCACTATCATTTTTGCATTTTCTCCATCCTTTTTTTCTTCTAATCCTACCAGTATGTGTTCAGGGAGGCTCGGGCCCGGGGCTCTGCTCCTTTACATGCAAACATTAAAAAAATTGTGAAAATGATGCATGTTTTATTCATATCGTTTCTTATCGAGCATGTTTGATTTAGTTTACCACTACATGTTAATTAATACGTTAACGAACAAACACGTACTTACGAAGCAGATTCAAAGGGTTCAAAGCAAGCAGGGCTGCTTTAAGACAATTATATTATGGTGAGCTGGTACAAATAATAGGTGGAGAATCTGTGGTAGTGGCCTCACTAATTTAAAAAAATTCCACAGAGCCCTAACTCGTTCACACACACAAACTGAACTGAACTAAGGATGCTCTTGACATAATAGCATTTTTTTTTTACCCACCGTTATACACTCGATGGTTTCTACTCTTGCTTCTGCACATGACTGAAGGACGGATGCATGTGTGTGTAATAGCCGAGAAATAGATGTGCTTTGGGGCACTTGTTGAGGACTGGGAAGGAGCAGTGTATGTGGAGGGTAATCTGGAAATAGCTCTATCCTCTGATGAGCTAGTAACAGAGACACAGGCAGCACTGTATTGCTTTATAGGATTAAAAACGATACATTGAACAATACATTACAATCAATACATCAAACTTCGATCAGGTGGGAAAAACCCAAATTTGCTGGCGCCGGCCCAGGGTGCAAGAACAAGCAGGGACTAGAAACAGTCACTGAAAAAGTATTGGGACAATAACAAAAGTTGTAACATGCAAAAGTATTGGAACATACGTAAGGGACACAGTGCATGATAAAAATTGGAGGCCAAATAAAAATAAAGTAGTCAAACAGGTCAACAGGATCATCATTGGACTCACAAGCAAAGCTTTAAAAAAAAACCCACAGAAACATACAAACGGCTTAGTACCATAACGGAACTACAGAACTGAGAGTATACTGTACCTCGCAACAAGGAACTGAATCTGAGAGACTTAAAAAAGGCGAGAAACAAAAATGAATAATAAGAAACAGGTAAATAATTTTAATTCTAGTGACTGAGAACATAGGACTGCTGGTGGATGCTGGGAATGTTTATGACATGGAAGCCCTGATGTAACATGACGCGATTACACTTGAATTCGTAAGAGTAAGTCATACTTAGTCCTTTGTTAGTTTATGATTAGTCCATATCTTAACTCATCACTAGTTCATATTTAAGTATTCATTCAGATATTAGTTCATAAAACTGTGTTTTCTTTCTGGAATAATTAATATAAACCCATATTCCCTGCAAAAAATCGGTAAATATCCAGGTCTAGCAGGTCTGATGTTAAACTTGGGCGTGATAAATGTGTGTTCTCTGAAACATGGTGTTATTCCTGCTCCAGACTACAGGGGAGCTAGTGAGCACACAGCTGAACAGCCAGATGTCAGGTGTATGTGCGTAGTGGGGGCCATCAAAACTTTTTACCCCACACGTATCACCATGCTGTCCTGCGTCTCTTGAAATTAAGCCAAAGCATTGTAGGGACCAGAATTTCGGTCCCCACAAGGATTTTTTTTCCTTAAAAGCATGTGTGTGTTAACGTGCCACGGTCCCTACTATGTAATAAATACAAACACATGCAGCCTGTTATACACTGTAGCTCTTCTATATCCTAGCAGACTGTTTGTCTTGTTTTATTTTTCATGTGCCAAGCTAACGTTTGACATTTGATACTCAGAAGTCCTCTGTGTTCAGACTTAAATCTAGTACCTTATGTATAAATCTGACCTTCAGCTTTGACTTGGTTCCTACCTCACCGGTTGGATTCTCTACAGGTTCGACAGCTCTGAAATATATTCTTAAGTCTAAAAACAAAGAAAAAAAAAAATAGCTGAGCAAAGCGCCAGAAGTCAATAGGGCCCGTATAGAAAAACACCAACACACTGTACTAGTTATTATTTAATAATGCCGCCATGTTCTTTATGAGTGCTTTATAGTCCTAATCAATTATTGAAGCTTTAAACTCAAAGTACATGAGAATACACACACACACACACACACTGTATCAATCCCCTCTTGTTACTGTTCTTGTCTCAGTCTTTTCATGTCTCAAATCTTCTTTAGTGCTTCACCACACTCTCGCACCCTCACAGAAACATGGACACAAACACGCTCGGGATAAATTATTCATTATTCAGCCATATTGATCACAGAGCGGTTCATATGTAAAGTCCTTGGCAGGGTTTGGAAAGAACAGCACAGGATCAAAGACGAGAGAAAAACTGCATGGTGGAGAGGCGTAGCGTGTAAACGTAAGGATGTCTGTAAAACGGAGAGGAATTGTTTGGGTTACAGTACGAGAGAGCGAGACGGGTGCAGTCATGGAAAGAGAAAGTTCTAGAAAGAGTATTTCAGACTGAGATAAAATCCCGGTTAGAGGAACGTTTCCCACTTGTAATTGAGAAGTGGGGTTAGCATGGCTTTTTATCAGGGTTACGGAAAGGGAGTTTAACTCCACATAGAGATCAGAAAGAAAACAGTGTCTCTGTGACTCATCACGTGAGTTGTACAATCGCCAAAAACCCTGCATTAGTTCAGTTCATTTCAATTCAATTCACATTGTCAAAAAGCTGCTTTACATAAGATTAGAAACAGAATAAAGTGTAAAGGTGAATGTGGTGTGGAAAAACTCCCTGAGATGATATGAGGAAGAAACCTTGAGAGGAACCAGACTCAGAAGTGAACCTCATCCTCATTTAGGTGACACTGAACAGGAAATAATAATAAGCAAATGTACATAATGTCCTTTCTACAGGTTTATAGTCGAGTGGAATTAAGACCAAAGGAACGAACAGGTCAGAGATATTTCTGAGTTCATTACAGATTTATCACTAATTCTTTCCTGCAGAAGTCTTCAAATGTTCACTGATGAAGACCTGAAACAAAGCTGACTGACGCAACAGCGGTTCAAAGAAGGCGTGGCAGTCTCGGGGGAGCACCATGAGTCAACGGTTATACAGTAGTTGCAGAGTTTGAGGAAAAAATAAGAAACATTACGTAAACTGATGACGGATAATAATCAGTTATGATCTGAAAAGTATGCTGAATGGAACAATCAGGAATAATAATGAAAGTTTTTAAGATACTGAGTGAAAAATTTCAAGGAATCGTCAATGAAAGTACAATACATTTTAAGTACATTAAAATTTATTTAAAGTGAACACATGCCAGAAACATGGCGTCACCAACCTCGATCGGATAAAAACATCGATGTTGACTTACGCATATGTAAACGAGAAGGTTAAGTTCTAAAGAGCTAGCTTGTGAGAGCTTAAGATTATGAAGAGCCAGGATTCATTGTTCAGCAACCAGTAATAATATTGGGACTTATATAGAAAATAGAAATGTGTAATTGCTAAAAAAAAAAAAAAAAAAGTTTCAACAATTTTGTACGGAGCAGGAATCTACAAATCTTCCTTCATGGAAAATTCTTCAGTATGAAGTGATCTTTACAGTTATGTAGGTTTATTAGTAGGTTTTACTGAGCATGCTGGAGAATAGGAGTTCTTTTGGTAACTTCGTCACACTCGCTCCTTTCTATTTTCATG
>JAOTRN010000036.1:3339997-3351463 GCA_028566695.1 Bagroides melapterus
TACCGGGAGCCAGTGGAGGGAGCGCAGCAGCGGGGTGGTGTGTGAAAACTTAAGCAAGTTGAAAACAAGTCGTGCAGGACGAATTGCGTTCATAGGTAGGCCTGCCAGAAGTGAGTTACAGTAGTCCGGTCGTGAAATAACAAGAGATTGAACAAGTACCTGAGCAGCTTGTGTGGTCAAATGTGGTCGAATCCTTCTGATGTTGTAGAGAAGAAACCGACAAGATCGTGTCACATTAGCAACGTGTTTACGTCTCTGCCCCGCCCTAGAATTAATTTCTTCCCGCCTCTGCACACCTGTCTATTTAATTGTTTCCCATATTTTTCTCTGCCACGTTACGTTCTTGTCCTTGACTTGTCCATGTTTTCATTTCTTTGCCTCAGGTCTGTACATTTAGTTACGTAGTTTTGAGTTTCTCTTTCATTTGTAGTCCACAGTTATGTTTATTCCCAGTTTGTCCCAGTTTTTTCTGTCTTTCTTACCCTTGTCATTGTGTTAATAAATTGTGTTTGTGTATCCTTGTGTTTGGACCTGGGCCTGTATAGAAATGAAAATTCTTAGAAAATTGGGAATTTCCACTTAACTTTAAAAAGAAGATCCTAATAGAAATAAATGTTATTAATAAAACATCTTAACTCTTAAAAGCGCTCTTAAGGTTTAAAAGTGTTAGGAGTAGTGAGGAGGACTTTTAAGAGGATTAAGATTTTCTTTATCAGAGGAGAAAATGACCAAAAGGTGAAGAGGAAGAAGAAATGTATCGTATAGAATATTTAATAATGATAGTGTTAATAAGATGATACAGATTAGATCCTGTAGGGATTATTTTTGTGACTAATCAGATTAGCGATAAATTATTTCGTGGGAAATTGGCTCTGGTGTCTAGGTTCAGTTAAAAAGTGGAGTTTAAAAGTTCTAAGTCATGACCTGAAGGTAAAGCGTCTAGCCTCCTGTTCTGATGATGGACTCAGAGAAAGTCTCACGCTCGTCCTGTGTTCGTGCAGGTTTAGAGGTTCTCTCCAGAACATTCTGGTAGGTGGATTAGTGCCTGGGAATTGCCTCTAGGTGTGAATAAGTGTGTGAATGTGTGTGCATGGGGCGCTGGGATAGAATGGCATCTAATCTCCACTGTATTTCCAAAAAAATTGTATTGTCTGGCTTTGTTTATTATAAAATAATATTTATGTATTTATTTATTTGTTTGTTTTATATGTTTATGTGAATTTATACGTGAAGGGCAGTCAGGATCTCATTTCCAATTATCAGATATAATAATAAGAAGAATATTCTTCTTCTTCTTCTTCTTCTTCTTCTTCTTCTTCTTCTTCTTCTTATTACATCTGAAAATTGGATGTTATTCTGATTGTTTTCAAATAACTATAATAATAACAATAAAATAATAATAATGACGATAAAAATAATGATAATAATACTTATTATCATTATTATATATTATTATTGAAGAAGTGGATATGCTATTCAATTGTTTTCTAATAATAATAATAATAATAATAATAATAATAATAATGACGGCAACAATAATAATAATAATAATAATGATCATTATTATTAATAATAATATTTTTATTTATTTTATATATTTTTTTATTTATTATTATAAATAATAATTATTATTACTACCATCGTTATTATTATTATTATTATTATTATTAGTAGTAGTAGTAGTAGTAGTATTAATCAGATAGCTAGAACATCACAGCAGTCTTTTGTTCTAGAATGTTCCAATGTAGCACACAGCTTGTATCAGTGTTCTAGATTATTCTAATAGACTGTAATGAATTGTTCTTATATTGAGTCAGATGTTCTAGAATGTTCCAATTATATCATTGATTGATTTAAACGTCTGTAAAAGTTTTTTTTGTTTTGGATCAGTGTATGTATTCTATTTCTATTCATATTCTCTAACAAATTCTATGACTATTTGCAAACTTGCAGAAATATCAATAACGATTACATAACCATGGCTTCATGTAGCTTTTACATGTCTGTGTTACTATAATAAATAAAGTCTCCAAATGTATTTATGTATTTCGATTCTTTTAACTTGCAATAATCCTGCAATTAATTTAAAGCCATGATTTTTCTTTTTCATCGCACATCAAATGCTATCCAACGTTGACCTCTTTAACATGACAGACGTGCTGATGTAATCGCTGTAGTTTAGATATTTGCGTAACGAGCAATGTTCTACAAGCTCTCAATTATTCCAGCTGCAGACATCAGTCTTGGCTTGTAAGATCAAGACCACAAAAAAAAAAGAAAAAAGAAAGAAAAACGCCTGTTTGCATTTCAGTTGTCACGCTTTTTTTCGGCAACTATTGGAAAATATCCAAAAATTCCCATTTCACAGAGACAAAAAGGAAAGTTCCCCACACGCACACCAAATTAAAACCATGGCCTCCATAAAAGTTAAAAGTAATGTTAAGATTTTTTTTTCCTCCCCTTTAATGATAAGAAGAACGTTCTGTGCGGTCACCAGCATGGTCACGCATTCGACGTTCGAATGCCACCTGCAAATTATTGGCCCGTGGCGAGTTTTTTCCCCTGCTTTTAACACACACTAATGTATTGTGTGTTCTGTATCGGCGCTGACAAAATAAAAGAACAGTCGCTAATGTGAGTCTGGTTCAGGCAGCGGACGCCCACCGCTAGCACATCTGGGGAGCAGCTGAGAGCTTCTGCACCAAAAAACCGACACTCTCCCGCCTCAGCAGATCGCAGGAGCCTAAGGGCGCCTTGGCACGGCTTCTACAGTTGTCCTTTTTATAAAAGACAAATAAGCACAAACTCTGGGCTGCCTTCCAAATAGCTGTCTCTGACACCACGCTGGAAAGAAGACTCTGGCTGCCCTGATGTGTGATCTCAGAGTGTTAAAAGGCCGTGGCTTTTTCTTTTCTTTTCCTTTTATTTTTCCTTTTTTTTTTTTTTAAACACGAGATGCTTTCTAAAAGCGGTGTTCTGGTGTAATCACACATCCTCACTCCGCATTCCTTAATTAATCTTCGCCTTCAGCACGAAACAGCGTAATTTGCAAAGCCACTTGATGGCGTCAAAAGGTTTTAGACGCTGACAAGTTTTTGGAGTTTGGAAAAGCGCTCGTTCGTGCGGTAGACCCGTTGAATTCTCCACTCCAAGCTTGTGCGTACACGTCGAGAGCGATCGAGCTGTCCTTTTGACGTTGAGATTATTGTGATCTGTCAAAGAATCCACCACTCAGTTTTTGTTTCTTCTTTGTCTTCGTTTAAGGTGTTGTCACATTCGGTTGGAGGCCAGGAACAAAAGAATAAGCTCGAAAAGTTATTAAAGGAGAAGAAAACAAACAAATTTCTCAAAATAAGGGGTTTTCATTTATTAACAGAAAAGGAAAATTCCCTTTCGAAGGAACAACAAACAAAACAAAACAAAAGGAAAAAAAAAAAAACGCCTCTGGAAATAACTGAATGTAATATTTATATTTATTCCTAATATGATTACTCGCTAAATAAGGATTAGTGAGAACCTGAAACAGCTTTACATATGAACATATTTTGATGCTGTAATTTCGAACAGGAGGCAAGTGCCCTCCAGACCCCCTGCCCCGTCCGCCCTGTCTGCCCCCCCCAAAAAAAAAATCTGTACTGGGATAAATATTTACAGACGTAGATCAAGCTGCCGTTAAAAAAAAAATAGAGATCTTATATACATGAAAGTATTACTCATACCATATATACAAGCCCTGTATTGTCATTTATTGACAAAAACCAGCATCTCACACACACACACACACACACACACACACACACTAAGTAAACTCATCATTGTTTGCTAATAAAAGGCATCATGTTGAACACATGCAGACACACACACACAGACAGACACACACACACACAGCACTCCCTCTGAATCTGCCTAACACACCAACAGCCTTAAAATGGAAACAAGAAGCTTTTGGGTTTCAGCATCAAAGCCATTAATAAGCGATGGATAACCAGAAGCCGCTCTCGAGCCCAGGCCAAACCAAACACACAATTAAACACATGCCTAGCGGTTCCGGAAAACTGCTTTCAATACCGCTCGAAGCCAGCACGAGTGGTTGCTGAAAACCTCAAACCGAAACTAATGAAAGACAACGCCACTCCATCAGCGTACAGGCGAAGCGGAGGCCGCAGTTCGAGCGAAAACATGCGGTGTCAGAGATTTCATTACGCTGACCTTTGCAGCCAGGAGACAGCAGGGTTTTAGGAGCTTCATTTATAAACGGGAAGTGAGGAAGTGAGGCGACACGCAGGGAACTTTACACCAGGGAGAATGTAGAACATCCACAAAAAAGAGCAGTAAAACCTAAAAAAACAAAAAAAAACAAAATCAAATCAGAGTTGTGAACACTTTGCCTTTAAAACCCCATCGCTTCTGCGGGTTTATAAGGATATCGATCAAACTAAAATTCCTTAAAAAATACATAAACGAAGACTTTTGAATAATAGACATCAATTTAAAAGAACATGAGATCATTTGCATGTGACTTATTTAAAAAAATGTCATGCATTATGTAAAACATACCATAAATCAAGGAAATATCAGCTGAAACCTGAAAAAATCTATTTTGCGAGTAATAATCATTGTGAAGCAGGAATTCATCAGAACACTTCAGAAATGTTTTTCTTTGTTTCTTGTTTTTCTAACCAGACTGTATGGACAAAACATGGCAGTCAGGTGTTCTAGAATTTTGACAAAAACTTTACAATAGTTACACTTAACAGTGTCCTAGAATTTTTTAATTTTTTACATCGTAGCACTTAGTGGATCAGATGTTCTAGAATGTTTCAGTTTTTATAGCGTAGCACACAATGTCAGGAGTTTTAGAATGTTCCGGTTTTTATATTGTAGCATACAGTGTATCAGGTGTTCTACTGAAGAATGTTTCAGTTTTTATGGTGTAGCATACAGTGTATCAAATGTTCTAGAATTTTCCAGTTTTTACACTGTAGCATACAGCGAATCAGGTGTTCTAGAATGTTCCAGTCCTAAACTGTAGCATACAGTGAATCAGGTGTTCTAGAATGTTCCATTTGTTACAGTGTGGAATACTGCCAATCAAGTGTTCTAGAATGTTCTATTTTTGCACTGTAGCATACAGTGAATCAGGTGTTCTAGAATGTTCCATTTTAATACTGTAGCATATAGTGAATCAGGTGTTCTAGAATGTTCCATTTTAATACTGTAGCATATAATGAATCAGGTGTTCTAGAATGTTCCAGTTGTTACAGCGTAGCATACAGTGAATCAGGTGTTCTAGAATGTTCCAGTTTTAACACTGTAGCATACAGTGAATCAGGTGTTCTAGAAAGTTCTAGTTGTTACAGTGTAGAATACAATGAATCAGGTGTTCTAGAATGTTCCAGTGTAATGCCCCGTGGTCTGCTATTCTAGAATGTTCCAACAGTTATGTTCCAATGATCACATTTTAGGGAGCAGTCATTCAGGTGTTCTAGAAAGTTCTAATTATTACAGTTTAATGTCAGGATTAACTTACATTTCTAAAGAGATTAAAAGAGATTGAGTACATAATAAACGTATAAATGATCAGACAGCGTAGGTTGGTAATTAAAACCAACACTAGATCTATAACACATCCGTACATCTACAGTTGTGTTTACGGTTACATAAATACAAATAGACGTCTTGTCCTTTTGGCCGTAGAGCATCAGATATTCAGCATGCTGGGGAACACAAAAGGCCCAATAAAAAACGAACACAAAACATTTGGCTTCAAAGCATTGCCTTTTAATATTCATTAAAGTCTGAAGGATCACATTATGGCACTTAAGCATTGGTGTAGCGTGCACCTTTGATCTGAGTGGGTTGTGTTTAGTCTGGGTTCGGCTGGATGACAATAAAAATAGTTGGCACTTTGTACGGCTTGCCAAGTCAAAGCACACCAAGTGTGTGGTACCGAGGTTCTCCAGTGCATTCTCCTACATGTACAGATCATATGTTCATGAAAGAGTCAATTCTTTGAGCTCTTGTTAGTCTTACTGTCTCACAGCACTTAGGTTACTGTTTTTTATTTATTTACTTTTTATTTGTGCTAATGCTTTAGCGAACTGGTTTCCACTGGGTTCTCTGGTTTCCTCCCAACTCCACCAATCATGCCTGTTTCCACTATATTGCCCTTGTGTATGTGTGTGCGTGTGTGTGTGTGTGTGTTGGGGGGTGGTTAAGGGGGGTTTTGCATTGTGAGCCATCAAGGTTGTATTCCCATGTAATTCCCAGTGTTCCCAGGATCCACCCCAACCCCAACCAGTAATTAAAACACTTACGACAGACAGAAAAATAGCAATGAGTCAATTATGAGTATAAAAGAGTCAACTCATATTGGTGAACGGAGTCGATTTCTTTGACTAACTGAAATGCCAGATTGAATTATTTATGAATTGCTTTAAATTAAATTAAAGATCAGTTCTGACTCAGTTCACCAATAAGAGTCGACTCAGGACTCAATGACTCTATGACTCTCTCTCCCCTCTCTCTGTATATATACTATATATATAGCCATGATGTTCTCCCTGTGCCTCGGGGGTTTCCTCCAGGTACTCCGGTTTCCTCCCCTGGTCCAAAGACATGCATTGTAGGTTGATTGGTGTCCCTAAATTGCCCATGTGAGTGTGAGTGTGTGTGTGAATGTGGCCCTGCGGTAGACTGGCGACATGTCCAGGGTGTACCCTGCCTTCGCCCGTAGATGGCTGGGATAGGCCCCAGCTGATCCCTGTGACCCGGGAATTCCCGGAATAAGCAGGAATGGACAATGAATGAATGAATGAATGAATATATAGCCATGAGTCAATAGACTCAACTTTTATCGGTGAACTGAATCAATTGCTTTGACTTATTACTGAATTATTTATGAATTGCTTCAAATTAAATTCAAGTTCTGGATATTCAATTCAGATTTTTCACCAATGAGTCGAATCATGACTCAAAAATGACTCATATATACGCTACGAAGTTCGCAGAGTAAATCGAGATGATCAGAGTTAAAGAGAAAGTAGATGCAAATACAGGAAAATGTGGAAAAAAAGACGTCAGATAATTTGCCATGGCTTGTGCTGTACATTCATGGAACATGGACAACAAAAGCAGATGACTTAAATCAAGCGCTCCGTTGCTTGTTGTAAAACGTTGCAATTTTAGGAGAGACAATTATGGTCACCTAACCTCCTTTTTTTCCCCACAGCAGAAGGGGATGTGTGTTTCTCTATATACAGACTTTTATATAATGTCTTTCAGCCTGCCATTTTTGCATGAGGTTGAAAACAGGGGCCCTTTTGTATGTCAAACCTCACGTTTTAATGGCGCTCCAATAAAACTGCTCCCTGATCATGGTATTGAAATCACAGGGCCGAGGAAATGCTTCCCTCTCATGCCGTCTGGAAGTGATCCTAGCCGAGGAGGTACACCACATCTTACAACAGGCTGCCTGCGTTTCTGCTGTAGTGGTATGCATGTGTGTGTGTGTATGTGTGTGGGGATGTGGGGATGTGTGAGTACTCATTTATTGGGGCATAATCTTCATGTATTAAGTGGTGAATGTATTTTGTGAATCAGTTTTATGGTCTCCGGTCAGCACTTTGTGGCGTCGGCCAAACAGGTCGTGTCAGAGTTGGAAGTTTGGTGGAAATAAAGGGCCACCGGGAATTTCAAAGGCAGGATCGTTAATCTTAAAACCTTCAAATTAGAGGCTTGTTTATCAGCTGTTATTATGAGAGGCAGTACATTATACTTTGACCGGGGAGAGATATATTAAGCAGAACTCGGTTCCAATGAACAATGACTTAGGGTTCTTTTAAAATGAATGCTGTAGGGGGAAGAAAATAAATAAAACAAAATTACACTAAGAACGTGTTAGAACTCAATGTATATATTATATATTATATATTAAAATAACAATAGAAATATCCAGTATAAAAATACAAATGACATCTAATGGTAATATATAACATACATTTGAAATATAGAACAAATCTTACACACTTGTATATCCTAGAAATTGCTCTAGGTTTCCTAAAAAAGGTTTCAGTTGCTAAAAGGGAAACTCTGGGTTTTATAGGATATAAACTCAGCCGTTATGAACAACTCTTTAAGGTACTACACATTTCTTTGGATTGTCCCTTTGTGGAAATCCTTCAAGTTTCAATGTAGAACCCTACAAGAGAGTGTTTTTCTTTTAGACTATATTCTAATAAGGAGAGTTTAAGAAAGGTAAGAGAGAGAGAGAGAGAGAGAGAGATCTCCTGAGGTTGTCACTATGGGTACAAGCGTTATTCAAAGCTGTCCTAAATACAAATCTACTGTACGTCCCAAATAGTGCACCTTGTTAAACTTGCTAATTTAATACCAACTATATGAAATTGATCAAATGTGGCTGATTAATAAGTAAAAAAAGTATATAATATACAGTATATGTGTTGGAGGAGGGGATAATTACAAATCTAGTCTTTATTCTGTGGTGAAACCTTGCCATCCCGGTGGGCGTGGGCTCTTCCTGGATGACTCCGCCCCATCCAAGGTGATACGAGGACACGGTGACATGGTTAGATGAGGAGGAAAAAAAAAGCTATTTCAATCCAGTCCAAGACAACACTGATGGGAGATTTGAAGTGACAATCTTCACAAGCACCAACTGAGGGAATTTTTTTTTGGAAGCGTGGTGTTCATCGCTCCAGGACACTTCCAGAAACTCTGAGAATCTTTGCCAAAGAGCACTGAAGCTGTTCTGGCAGCTCATGGTGGCCTAACACCATATATAAAGAACAGAACCGGATTAAAGAACAGACGTTAACACGCAGATGAACCCAAACACAAATGCGCTTCCTGTGCTTTGTTGCCTTGACTTCCTGGGAGCAAAAAGTCACTCAGTGTCATCTGTCAATTCACATCATATATGATGAACACGGATTTCGAACAAAACCGACATCAAATACAAAAGATAGATTTTGTAGAAAATCGACCACGGACCAAAAATAGATCATCAGTAAGAAAAGAACCCTGTGACTGTAATCAATCCGAGGACTCCAGCGTGGAAGAGCTAAATAATGGAGTTCAGGTTTTGATATAACTATTACTGCCAGCGAAGGAATCTTTGATGTTAATGGAAACCACTGGGCAGCAATCTGCTTTACAGCACTGACAAATAACAGCTTCCTATGGCGCAGCACTGAAAAGTTAGGGCACAGCCGAGACACATTCACTCCACATGCTCGTTAATACAAATAAAAAATAGCTCTCATTGTCTCCAAGTGCATTGTGGGTAGAATGCGGCGTATGCGTTTGCTTTTCAAGGCAATGCCTTGAGTTTCACTAACGCTACTGGACAATGTTGGCTTGTTTTACTGGAATTTCCAACTTCTTTTGAAGATACCACATCACAATTCAGCAATATATTAATAAAGCATAGGTGGCCCGGTTTAAAAAAAAAAAAAAAAACACATGGGAAGTCTATCATTATAGCAGGAGATTAAATTCTAGTCTGTTTCTAATATGGAGCTTTACAATGGCCTGCTTTTCACTTCGTTTCCTGCTACACGCATGTTTCACCTTTGATTCTGGCCATTTGCTTTCATTCTTTGCTTTGTTCTTTCTTTATATTTTTATACGCTCATTATATCATCAATGGCTAGAAGACAACCTCGTGAGAGGGTCATCCTGCGGTGACGCAACACGCAATAACACAAAACATCTCCTGCGGTGCAAAGTGGGAACAGAAAATTGGCCCGACAAAAGACGGTGGAGGATTTGATGGGCTACAGAAGGTCGTTTTTTTTTCCTATTTGCTTTTTTTTTTGGTCAAGCTAGTGCCATATCTGTGCAAAACCCAGGTTTCTGAACATAAAGCATTGTAAAGATCGGACGCAGAAAGACGGGGCCGATCCACGGATCACGAAGTCCAGGACACTCGGCGAGACATGCAGACTCCACATGATTGACAGTTGTAATATTTAGAACATAAACCATACAAGATCGCAGATTGAGACGAGACGAGGAGAATTAACAGTCGTGAACTTTACTATGTCCAAAAAAATAAGTGTAACAGAATAACAACTTCCTTCAAGCTAAAAAAAAAAAGGGAAAGCGGTCTGCCTATTAATCCCGAACACACACACACACTGTATATGTTCCTTTATGCATATGGATTCACTTTGGACTAGGTATATCTCAAACAGATCCTTTCTTCTAAAGCTGAAAGGAGAAAGGAGGAAATGTAGGTTATAAATAGGAATCAAAAGAACCCTCCCGTTTATTGCAATAGGATGCCAGAGACACCGAGATCTTTGAACGTATGAGAGCTTTGAGCTTTTTACAAGACAGGTGAAGGGAACACATGTGTTAAATCACTGTACCCGCCTGGCCTTGGTCAACTGTGCCATAAAAGAAAAGAGATTACAAAGAGGTCTAATGAAGACACTGATCAAAGCCTGTAATGGTAATATGTAACAGGTGTTTTCAAACCTTCAGCGCAGAAGGGGGCCACGGCTTATGTCTTTTGCAGACGTGCTCTTTTGTCTTCAGCTGAAACGAATAACCGCCTGAGCACTTTTCAACACTCTCTCAGAAAAAAAAGATTATGAGGTATCTGCTGTCCTTTTTTTTATTTTTTTTTTTTAACTCCCCAGTCTATGCTCCTTTGATACAGAAATGTTCCTACATATTCTTTCACAGTTTGAAGTGTTGTGTGTGGGAAAAATGAACACAGCACTTGTTCGTTGAGATTTTGGCTGTGAAGCACCTGGCTGCGATCTGCGGAGAGTTGAAAGAGACTTGGCAAGATTCAGTGCTGGAGTATGTTCAAAGAATGATTGTATTTTATATGAGCTGCAAAGTCCTGCTTCTGATTTGAAGCCTACTGAAGCTAAAGTAAAATGACGTGTGCATATATCTAAGCTTTAAATATCACGTAACATGTAAGTTTAAGAACTTGATTAATATGGACTAGGTTGTCACAGGGTGGCATGACGAAGCAGAAGACATTATTGCCAGGTCACAACTGCAGGGTCCTAGGTTTGATCCTGAGATCAGGTTACCAGCCATGCTTGTGCATTTCACTGTTAAGTTCCAAAACTTGCTAGCAGGTGGACTGTCTATGCTAAATTGGTTCTAGGTGTGAACGAGTGTATGAATGTGCTTGCGCACGATGTCCTGTAATTGACTGGCGGCTGGCACTCTACCTGGTCTGTAATCTCAGACAGGATCCGGATCCAACACTACTCTGATCAGGATTAAGCACTTACTGCAAAGACTGATGAATGAATGTTTGTTGAAAAAAAAAAATTAATAAAATGATTACACTTACACACACACACACGCACATGTTATTTTATATATAATACAAAAACGTAAACGTAAACATGCACACTAAAAGCATACAAACTTTATTTAAAAACATCTGTATATCTTGAAATCAGCATTAATCCA
>JAOTRN010000036.1:3859618-3874679 GCA_028566695.1 Bagroides melapterus
GTGTGTGTGTGTGTGTGTGTGTGTGTGTATGTGGGGTTTCCTCTGGGTTTTCCAGTTTCCTCTCACTGTTGAGAAGTACACAGGTAAGCTTGTTACGTATGAAAACTTGGCTGTAGGTTTGAGTGAGTGTACAGTTGTGTGAATGCTTGGTGCAGTGAGAGAGACTGGCATCATGTGAATTCTCCCGCTCTGTACCCGGTGTTCCTGGAATTGGATCCGGATTCACTGTGACCTTGTCCAGGATAACGAAGACGGATGGATGAACGTGCTTAAAGTCCCGGAATTAGGAGTATAAATGCTAATTCACCACATACTGCATATTTGTTAATCCTAATAAATAAATAAATAAATAAATAAATAAATAAATAAATAATACATTTATTTCTTTATAATAAATAAATAAATAAATAAATACACAAACAAATAAAGAAAGAAAGAAAGAAAGAAAGAAATGTCAAAAAATTCAAAAATCTCAAAAAATATTTAAAAAAAGAAAGTTGTGGAACATCTTATATACCATTTTTATATTATTTCTTTTTTTGATAATTATATATATTTTTTTTTACATATTTTTTAACATTTGTTAAAAAGAAAATAAATAAATAAATAAATAAATAAATAAATAAATAAATAAATAAATAAATAAATAATTGATTTATTTAGTGAAAATAAGCCATAAATAAGGTAGAAAAAAATTCCAAACTTGCCCCTAAAGATCATCTTTAACTTATAAATAAATGAATCAAATTTTTCAGCGTTTGAAAGTGTAAGGCTATCTTTAATCATTATAAATGTTTGATAATTATGCAATGTGTGTAAAGTTGATTGTGCAGGCGTGTTGTTGGTGGTGGTGATGGAGGTGATCGGGTTTGATGAATGATCCACCACTGAACTAAACCCTCCAGTGTTTTTACGACCTGACTTGGGTATTATTGTAATAATGTACGTTATATCAACTGAAACACAATCCTACACTACTGAAAAGAAGCTATTGGACAAAGACAGCGTGATATTTGCACACAAATGGCCTGTGTTATATAACAGCTGAATTGATGGCTTGTCCTTCGCTTTATCCAGATAAAAGATGAGTCACTTAGTATCAATTACAGAGTCTCGTCTACAGCCAGGGGCAACTGCGTAATCCCCCTTAACCCACACTCCCACCATACACACACAGACAATGACCGTGTGATACACAACACACAGCTACAAAAGAAGGGTGTATGGGCAACTGCGCACCACCCTGCCACCCTGCAGTCATGCTGAGATTCAGCCATCTCCCTGCATCTCAGATATCCCTATACGTGTGTGTGTGTGTGTGTGTTACCTAAAAAACCTGGGTGTGTTTTATGGACAGGTGCATGCTATGTGGTTTGATGGCTACAGGTGGCACCAGTGTGGTGTCTGGACTGGCTGACTCCACTCAGCTTGAAAGGGTGCCGTGATAGTTTAGGCAAGCCGTATTATATAGAGAACAATGGACACTGTGACAAGGCATATAATAAGTAATTGGGACTCTGAGCCGGGATTTTCTTCATCGGGATCATTAGGCTGGAGACTTGATTATGTTTCACTCAGCACATCCCAAAGAGTCCACGCTTTCAGCTCTATTTAAAGGCTTGGGTTTTTTTTTTCCTTTTTTTTAAAGGAATTAAATTGCCCAAAGACTCAGTTTCAGTTTACTTATGACATATTGTACAAGTTCACCAACTCTCTAGTGTTCCATCAAGCCTACCACACACACACACACACACAAAGTCAGGATTTAACTTTGCTTGCTCTGCTCTGGAATTTTCATTATGTAAAAGTGGAGAAAATACAAACTCAGCCTTGTAAATTTATAGCTCGCTGCTCTGTCTGCCATTAAAAATATGACTGTTTTCAGTCTGCATGCTGAAACCGGAGTAAGAAAATAGAGCAGACCGCAGAGTTTACACTGCCACACCACAACAGCAGCGAGCTCTCAGCAAGATTGTGCTAACACACACACACACACACACACACACACACACACACACACACACAAAATGAGACAGTAAAAGTATATTATATACAATATATACATACACAAACACACATACACACACATACATACTTACATACATACTGCTGCACACGCACACACACACACACACTAAAAGATGGACAAGCAGCTGCATTCATGAGTTTGTAATGCTTTACTGGGTTGATGCCATGTTTCCTGCTAATACTAAGCATGAAAAATGGAAAAGCTGTAAGCCAATTCACTCAAACCAAAAAAAAATAAAAACACTAAACAGGTCTTTTGCATGTCCTTTTATGTAATTTTGCTTTGTTTGGACAACATGAACTTAGTCTATCTACTTTTTACTTCCAAAATGTATTTTTTTGGGGGAAAAAACGGGATGATAAAATAAGTAGTCCACTGTATCTCACACACTCCTCCTGATTCACTGCTGAAAACATGTTCATGAAAATAAAATAAAACCCTCAACAGAGTTTTAGGTCGATGCTACCCTACCGTACGTCTGTAACCTAGTGATCCGTGTGTTAACGTGTTCAACGATTCAGACTCAAAAGCACGAGGTATGTCACTGTGTGTATTTACAACGAAGGCCAGAAAGAAATCAGCCCCTAGTCCCATCCTAACATTCGGTGTATTTTTCTTACCATCGTCTGTGGTGTTTTCGAACTCGGCTCCACAAAAGGACGTTTTCTGCCTCGAGACGTTTGTTAACAGCAAAAAATCTAACGTGGATGCCAAAAACATATAACCACGCGTATAACCGTAACTCCTTTTTACTTCTTTGCTGTGTTTGGCTTCATGTTAGCACTAGTATATCATACTACAATGACTTCTCTGAAACCCATAACAGTTTTAATGATTATCAAATGTGTCCCTTCATTCCTTTGTGCCTTTGTCATTCATGTCTCCTAATCATGGCCTGGTTTACAAGATGTTGTCGTTTTTTTTTGTTTTTTTTTTACAGCTCATTTCCCATAATGCTTCAGTTTTTCTTCTCCTTCATTCGCCTTTTCCTTTTACTCCGGAGAGACGGCCGCTCTTCAGAGGAGGAGAGCGACACGTCTGCACAGATAATCTGCAGCTTCAGCTCGCTCAATGAGAAAAGTTTCGTGTAGCTACATGATGACTCAACACAGTAATTCTGTCATTAAGAGCTAATGCGCCCATGGCTTTCACTTCCACTCTCTCTCTCGGTTTCTCTCTCTCTCTCTCTCTCTCTCTCTCTCTCCACACACTCATATGCATACAGATCCAGAGCTGTGGTGGTTCTAAGGGCAGACTGAGGGCAGACACAGGGCAGACTGGTGCCACATCCCAGTGTAAGAGAATGATACTAATCAAAGCAGTGGGTAAGACAGACACGGTTGCAATAACTTTATGTATGAAAAAGCAGAAAGACAAAAAAAAATCAGATTTTTTTTTTTCAGGATAGTTTCAAGAAGGTACAATATCTGCAATTTCCAGCACATGCTAATATCTTAACTTAAACACATTCAAAATCAAATTTTATTTGTCACATGCACAATCATACACAGTACGACATGTAGTGAAATGTTTTGTACGACTGTCCTAAAAATAAATAATTAAAAAAAAAAAACAAATAGAAAAGAGTAAAGAACAAAATAAAGGAATAATGATAAGGTAGAGGTGAATACAATATAAGAAGAATTAAATATATATTTCAAAGTAGATCAGAAAAATATAATAAAATATTATATACATTATAAAATATAGTCTGAAAAAAACTATATTTTATATTATTTTATATTTTATATTCTATTATTATTATAGCTGGGCAGGCAAAAGTATTAAAGCTCTGCTGCACCACTCTTTTAAGCAGATAGGAACTAAGGGTTAATTCTCATTATCTGGGGTTAGGTGAAATAACATTTTTGGTAAACCACATTCCATGACCAAGCTGAAACTAGACCAATATGTCAATAAAATAATTTCAAAATAAATCTTGGCTAACGATGAAGTTTGTGTTAATTAAAAAAGTTTGGATTTTTCTTTATCTACAGATTAACATTCAGTTCATTTGTGTCAAATAATTGAAAACTTCTCCGGTGGAATAAATGTTTGCTTTGACTGGAAGGAAGCTATGGCTAAGCTTGCTAGCTCTGTGAGCTAACAGACTAATCTTGGAAATGTGTATCAAACACGGAGGTGTATTCAAAGCGATGTGTGTTCTACACTGGTGGGACAAAGCGTACTGAAAAACGTTTAGCTCCTCGGGGGGGAAATGAAACGGCTTTTGATTGTAAGAGGAATTAGAGAAAAGGGTTATGAGCCTTTCTTTTTTCTTTTTTTCCTATCCATACAAAAAAAAACAGCATGGTAAAGAGAAAGAAAGAGCGAGAGGAACTGATAAAACATGCCTCAGCTTGGTTCACACCTGTCTCTCTTAGAACATAACAAACCCTCATAATTAAGACAATTTAGACATGCGAGTTATGTTCCCAAGACACCCACAAAGACAGAGCCTTTAGGCTACGCACGGAGAAAACGAGAGAACGAGGTGCGGAAAGAGAGATAGAAAGAAAGAAAGATAGATAGAAAGAAAGAAAGAAAGAAAGAGAATTAACTTTGAATGTCAGACAGAAAGTTAGCATAAAAGAAGGACGTACTTTCACACGGAATGTATTATGTATTGCATATGTTTATGTTCAGAAGGGATTTAGCTAACATAAGCTCGTCTGTAATCCAAACTCTTGTAAAGGATCAGGTTAAGGCACAATCCAATGCACACACACACACACACACACCTGTTGCCAGACAGCTCTTATGAGTAACCCGTGTCAAACTGCTTGACTGATTATGAAATTGACTGATGGTTGAATCTCACCTGTTTACCTGCAGCTATTCTGCTCCTGTCACTCCCAGCAGCAGGGCCTGTATCCTGCTCCACATCCACCTGCAGCCCTCGGGGAAAGACTCTATGGTTCGTCGAGCCCTCAGATAACCTCTCGATTACATTCTCACAACACACCTCTTCTCCCACTTTAAAAAAAAAGGAGATACGATAAACACGAGTACATTTGTGTTTTCAATCAATCAGTCTGACGTTCTGATTTGCAACTCATCTGCCAAGAATTTTCATATTGTTACTAAATCAGTCTCTAACATATCATTACATTTCCATGAGGACAACCACAAAAACATGGCAAAATATCTATAGTAGGGCCCGGAGACTTGTTCGAGGGTGGTTCTGACATTGCTTCAACAAGTTCTGATGAAGACATTAATTATTTCAAACAGGTGGCAAAACATATATGGTTGAAGATCACAAAAAAAAACAGGTTTGCCACTCCCTTACAATAAAATACTATAAAAACATGCTTAGTCAAGCCATGGGTAAAGGTTTATTAGTCGTCTGTGTGTAAACGTAAATGTAAACGTGGTCGCAAAGAAGTTCAGATAAATCATTTGCTACATGCTGAAATAACCAAAAAAGACAACTTTTTTTTTTTTTCAGCAGCAATGACTGAGGTAGAAATTCTCAAAAGCCCAAGTCAGACAAAATAAAAGCATCCGTCTCGCTCACAGCTATGTCTGGATTCCCTTCTCGGGCAAGATCAACACGTTTAGCGACATCAAAGGCAAACCTGATACCTTAAGTATAAGAAGATTAACACTTGCAGTGATCTGCAGCTTAAGACTGTGAGAAGACTCTTTTGGCAGCCAGTGCCAAGAGGGACAATCATCAATGACTTGGCACTGATATCTCTACGTTTATTTAACCAAGTCTAGTACAGGAGTTTGCCCTTTTTTAAGTTTCAGCCCAGAGTCACAGGGCTAGAAGAGTCACCATAACCAAGGTGTGTGAACATGCGATGCAGGAAAAGAAGGTGTAGCAGAAAAAGCACATAACAGCTCTCACAAAGCGCTATTGTGTGCCATTCAACCTGCCTTTCCACCTCGTGTCACTTTCTTTCATTCAAAGATTATGTCAGATATAAGTGCAGCAATCATGCTGTCAAGCGCCTGTGGCTCTGTGGAAGCAGGTGTTGTGTTTTACAAATACACACAAAGACAGACGAGTCAAAGCTACGGCTTTGTTAATGCTCTTTGCTGTAGATCGTCGATTTTGTGCTTGCTTCGTTTTGTTGTAATCTCTCAAAAGCTAGTGTCAATTACCAGCTGACAAAATTCTCTGGAACGTCGCACCTATAATTTAGAGAGGTTACATTGTCTAGAAAATCAAATAACGATTCCTTTTTTTTTTTTTTTTTTTTTTTGTCAGGGTTCTGGGGTTCGATCAGGGTTCGATCTGTTCAAGACTTCTCTAAAAAAGTATGAGAAAATGTAAAAATTGATTTTAGAGACATTTTCAAGAACATCATGTACACTTTAAGCATCTATATCAAATTAATACCTCATTTATTTATTAATGTCCTAATTTGGACAGTGGTGGCTCAAGTGGTTAAGGATCTGGGTTGTTGAGTATCAGGGTTCAAGCCCAAGCACTGCTAGGCTGCCACTGTCAGGCCCTTGAGCAAGGCCATTAACCCTTTCTGCTCCAGGGCCGCTGTATCATGGCTGACCCTGAGCTCTGACCCCAACCTCCAAAGTTGGGATATTTGCAGAAAGATCTTACTATATTGTAATGTTTATGTGACAAAATAAAGTCTTCTCTCTATCTATCTATGTATCAATTCATAAAATACTACAAATCCAAATATAGAGTGCTAATCTTCAACACACCCACTAATTGCAGTAAACACAGGTCGAGGGTGTGTTGCAGATGATTTATTGAGAATAATTTGGAAGATTCTGTCCTGTGCAAGGTAGGTGGAGGAAACTATATTCAAATTAATTTTTTTGTGTGTGCTAATTGTTCTCAATAGCTGTGGCAAGTACGGATCTGAAAAAGATCACCTGGAAATGTAATCTGAAACGTCTGACACTTACGATAATTACATGTCATAAAGGCTTTGATAGTCATAGCCAAGCTTTTCAAAAGAGAAAATGAATACAGAACAAAACATTTAAAAAAATATCTAAATAAATAACAGGTTTGGATATAAATGTTTTGTGTTTACACGGTATGAGTAATGGGAACAGGTCCTTTTCACACATAGTTTGAAAGCTGCTGGCTGAGGCGTGAACTTGTTGGGAAATATAATATGAAACTTGAGCTATTATATTAGCTTTTAAAGATTTTGATTTTGGGAAACTTGCTCTTTTTTACAAAATTTTCCAATAATGCAATAATGCTTTTACAACAAACACCAAAACAAACAATTTAATACTTCTTATGTGGCTGTTGGTTGAATTCATTTACCACACAATCACTTTTGACTGAAAGGTGTTAAAATTGTGCAGGGTTAAACTATAAAGGCATAACAAACATGTCCCTGTGGTAACTTTCTGTCACTTTTTTCTTTTAACTTAAACTATAAATCACATACGAACGGCGCGTGGGAATGAAAACACTAAAACTCCGCCCTCTCCAATGACGTAACACGGAGAATACACGTTACACGTTCTTAAACGGTCTAGTGTGTTTATTTAACATAAGATCTAACGAACTCGCAGCTTACAAGGCAAATTATTCACAATCAAGGACGTCATTTTGGGTATGCACTTTATGGACATGTCCTTACCAATATACAGGAAACACGCACTGAATTGTCCAGAGCAATAATTCGACCGAACACTTTTAATAATTTTTATTTATATACAGTATAACCACTGACATCCGTCTGTGTCTTGCGGTTTTTTTTTGTTTTTTTTTTACTTATTAGCTATTTTATTTAACATTTATTTATCCATCAGTCATTTACATGACAAACATTTTCCACAAGCTCGTTATGTAAAATAGCGCAATTTATGGGACACAAACGGTTAACAGAGTTAGTTCTCTGAAATAAGCCCCGCCTCCATAACTCACTTCTCTTAATCTGATTGGTTTTGCCCTTCTTATGTTCCGCCTCTCTAACACACGTCACTTTTTTATTGGCTTTCTATTTTTCACTAACGTTATATTCAGTTGTATGAATCGTCAAAGCTGCGTGTCAAAACGTGACATGGATGATTATACAGGGCGTCGATTTGGGTTGAGACATGACCCTAACAATATCCAGAGAACACGGAATTTTATTTATGTCCCCACCAATTTCAAAATGAAACTTACGCCCTTGTTCACAACAATGTTAAACACACTGTGTGCTCTTAGGTAGGTTATTCTTATTCTTATGCCGTTTATTTGAATGACCGAGACCTCTGCTGATCCTGTAAATACATCAACTTATGAAACCTTTGCTAACGTCCTCAAGTTAAGTCCTCAAGTCCCCAAACTAACCTTAGCTCTAGTACCATGCAACTTTATTTGTTGGGCTCAGTGTTCTAAAATGTCCAGATTTTTTTTTTTTTTTTAAACTGAGCCAGCAAGTATGTTCTATGTCATCCTCTCACTATTATTCTACCAAAACTAACCAAGGTTAGAAGATGTATTAGAAGGTTTGGATTTAATTATTCTCTAAACTAAATTCCAATACAATTCATAAATAGACACATATGGAGTCGCACCTACACTGCAAAAATATTACGGTCCAAGTGTATCCAGAAATATAGAAATACAAGGATGGTCCACTAGGTGATGTCCAGGTATGTCTATCATGTTGTACCTGTCATCTCACCAGCACTGTGCTAAAAAAAAAAAATCCAGTGTTCATGTAGGTGACCAGAGTGACTTTAATCCTCTCTCTGTTTCATTCTGTCCCAGGTGGGAGAAGACAGGTGTTAGAGCCATGCTGTCACCCTGCGTCGACCTGTTCGGTACAAGACGCTGTGGGCTTATGGGGGAAAAAAAAGAATCAGCTGCCCTCCTACAGAGAGGAGGTTCTTACAACAATGTTACTGTAGCTCAGGTGTCTGGATGAATCGTAGAAACCGACGGTGAAGGTATGCTTCCCTGAGCAAAAGACGAAAGCCATGGTGGAGAAATTCAGAGTGAATTTATAGTTTCTTGCATTTTTTTTTTAGCTTTAATGACGTGTGCACTTGAGCTTGCGTGGACTCAAATTTGGGCAAAACCTCACGATCCTTATGATGGTTAATACTGAAATGTACAATTTAGGTCCTGAATTTTTATATATATTTAAACTACATTGTGGTGATGTACATAACTATAAGTGATATCCAAATAAACTGAATTTAAATGAATTGAAAACATTTTAAGATTTTTGATGAAATCCATCAGCGTGTTGTTAGAACATCAAGTGAGCATTTACTTTGTTTGTTATTTCAAAAAATTCTTAACACAAGTCTTGAAATAAAAATGAAAAAATTAAAATAGTAAGGCATAAAAAAGAATTCATTAAAAACTAAAAATTCATTTAAAAAATAAAAACACTTGATTTATTTCGAATTTGAAAAATGAAAGAAAATCTGATTTTTTCCCAAAAGAATACTGTTTTTCTTCATGTACTTGATGTGCATAGTAGTCACATCGTTATGTCAGATGATATGCAGTCACTTTATTCTACCATGAAATGCATTCCATAGTATCCAAAAATAAGTAAAAATATATTAGATGTATTTATGTATTGAACCTTTGTTTGCTAAAGTGAGACGCTGAAAGCTCATTGCAATAAAAGTCTAAGATTTATCTCTTAGTGGCTGAAAACATTTCATATTTTTAGAAATCCTCATTTTAAGCACACCAGTATCAAAGTCTAATCAAATTGTTGTAGCTAGCCACGGGGACATGAAGCGAAAGGACACATCTTAAGATTTGATTCGTGAAATATTTGAGTAGAATGAAGCTTTTGACACACTGAGAACAATCCCAGACAAAAAGACATAAAGTGTGGCATCATGGGAAATCATCTCTGTGCACTGATTGGTAGTTTTGTTCTCTCTGGAGTCACTCTGTCAGACTTGCAGCATCACGACTCTGACCTGGAACGACGTTCTGGTTTCATCAGCGCTCTTCTGCTTTAATTCTGTCTAAAAGACGATTGAGGTTTACTTTTATTTATCGGCCATTAGAAAAGAGAAGGGGTGATAAGAATTCCTTACATTCAGTTCATTTGTGCTCAAAGTGATAAACATATGCAAAAAAAAAAAAAAAGCAGAGGTTTAGGAACCCTTGTGATGATTTGTTCGGTTCGTAATGACATTTAATTCAATTCAGTTCAATTCAGTTTTATTTGTATGGCACTTTTAACAATGGACATTGTCTCAAAGCAGCTTTACAGAACATGAACATTATAAAAAAGAGTTTCATATTATGCTAGGAAATACAAAAAAAATACAAAAATTCAAGATGAATAGATATCATGAGCTGACTGTGGTGAGGAAAAACTCCCTTAGATGGAAAAGGAAGAAACCTTGAGAGGAACCAGACTCAAAAGTGCACCTCATCCTCATTTAGGAGACACTGGAGGGTGTGATAATAATTATACAGTCCGACAATTAGCAGGGTTAGCCTCATCTCAATGAAGGTCCGAAATCTTCATGAAGCGAAACACAACTAGAGTTGGAGCGATCTTGAACATCACAGGAGGACTATGCAGGAGAGAAAATAATAAATGTCAACAATCCCAAAGACATACAGTATTGTTACGATCCGGTCTTCATCATTTGAAGACTTCGGCAGGAAGGAATTAGAGTTAGGTCTGTGGTGAACTCGGAAATTGTGCTGACCTGTTGGAGCTCTTGGTTGCTTAATTAAACTCGGTTATAAACTGTTGTGGAAAGGACATTATTTACATTTACTTTACTTACATTATTATTAATTCCTGTTCAGTGTCACCCAAATGAGGATGAGGTTCACTTCTGAGTCTGCTTCCTCTCAAGGTTTCTACCTCATGTCATCTTAGGGAGCTTTTCCTCATCGCCTCCGGCTTGCTCGTTAGGGAGAAATGTTAAAGATAAACAGAAACTTGAACTTTAAACATTTTAAAAAAATTGTAAATTTTAATTCCGTTTCTACCCTTCGGTAAAGCTGCTTTGAAACAACGTTAATTGGTAAAAGCGCTAAACAAATAAATTGAATTGAATTTGAATATTGATGTGAAATCTAACATAATAAAAGTGAAGAGTTTGTTACTACAGATGCCCGGCTCAGCCAATTAGCGACCTATCAAATTACAAGCGTCATTGGCTTTGATTGGGTGGACTGTACAGATGTGGAGGTCAGTGAGCTGGACAGATTTAACCCCTTCCACACTAGAGCCCTCAGTACTGGGCTTGAGCCGGGAGAGAAATTATAAATCATTTACTTAATCATACAAAGCCTGAATGTATCTACGTCCGCAGCATAGCAGAAGTGCAGGAAGAAGCTCAGCTATACGTCTACAAAGACCATTTCCACCTGAAGAAATCACAGTTCTGATCTGGTAATATATTTACTTATTCTAAGTACCAGAATTTAAAAAAAAAAACCACCTTGTAGTTTTTGAGACGAGGCTCAAAAACAGACCTCGGGGACTAAAGTGCTGCTGTATCACTAAGGTTTAGATGACGCAAGAGTTAAATCACACTGGTGTCACTGATGGTCAGGGGTTGTCAAATGATTTTGTGGGTAACGTATAAAACAAATAGCTAAAGTAAAATTAAAGGCAAGTTTTGATGTTTAAACTTAAAATAAATAAATAAATCAGGCATACAACTGAAGAAACATAGGCTCAAGGAAGAAAACTGGTAGAATTGTGGCAAGCCAACACTTGTTGTATTGCTTGAGTGTGAAAAAGACACTGTATTATTTAGCAGACAAGAAAGTTAGAGGTTTGGAGAGAGCAGTATCTTGGTTGGGTTCATGTAGACATTACAGATAGTGTGGCGTGGGCGCTTGTTTATATACTCAGTGAGTTCAACTCTTCACATTCCTACCATTAAATATGTTTGTGAATGTCAGTTCAGATCTTCATAACTTCGCCTGTGTGAACTGTACACATGTGGGTGTGTGTTAGTGTGTTTGTGTGTGTTACACAAGGCTCTCAGACACCTCATTAAGGCTGAGGCCGCCCCAACCGAAACAAATTTAGAACAATCCCTAAGCTTTGGCTGGGATAAGAAAAGGCTCTCTTATTCCTCCTGGGGCTTTGACAGCATTGGCCTGCTCACCTCATCTGTTAGGGTCTTACACTGAATGTGTGTGTGTGTGTCTATGTGAGTGTGTGTGTTTGTGTGAGTGTGTGTGTTTGTGTGTGTTTGTGTGTGTGTGTGTGTGTGTGTGTGTGTGTGTCTATGTGAGTGTGTGTGTCTATGTGAGTGTATGTGTGTTTGTGTGTGTGTGTGAGTGTGTGTGTATGTGCATGTGTGCGTGTTTGTATGTCTATGTGAGAGTGTGTGCCTATGTGTGTATGTGTGTGTGCGTGTGTATGTGTATGTGTGCGTCTATGTGAGTGTATGTGTGTTTGTGTACAGTATGTGTGTGTGTGTGTCAGTGTGTTTGTGTGTGTGTGTGTATGTGTGCTTCTATGTGAGTGTATGTGTGTTTGTGTACAGTATGTGTGTGTGTCAGTGCGTTTGTGTGAATGTGCATGTGCATATGTGTGTATGTGTGTGTGTGTGAGTGTGTGTCCATGTGAGTGTGCGCATGCGTATAAGTATGCATGTGTGTGTGTGTGTGTGTGTCTGTTTGTGTATGTGTGTGTGTATGTGTGTATGTGTGTGTCTGTGTGTGCGCATGTATGTATGTATGTATGTGTGCGTCTATGTGAGTGTATGTGTGTGTGTGCGGTTCGGCCCAACACACTCCCATTACCACTCAACATAGCCCTCTCTCTAATACACCCATGAGTCTGACTGCTCTTTATCAGCTCTCATGCAGTCCTCCATCTGTTTCTTCTCCTGTTGTTACTCAGCCATGATTTGCTGAAGCTTCTTTCATAAAAAACGAACTATTATGCAATTATTTGTATTTGTATCTGTGTATTGTTCTGAACATTGATATGTTCACAATTTTTGGATGTAATCAGCTGTAAAGTCGGTATGTTTTTCTTTTCAGTCACAAATTCTAACAAATACGAATGAACAAATACAAAATGAGAAAGTTGTTGTTCATTAACAACAAAAATAATAGCTGATTTGTTTTGTTACATTCCAAAGAGCAAAAAACAACAGCAAAAAAAAAATCTAAACACGCTATCAGAACATATTACAAAGCTATGGCAGTATATAGTTCAGGCTACTGCAGCAAACTACGGATGACAGACCAACAAAAAGATTTTGTTCTATTCATAATTTTTTTTTTCCTTAGCAAGTATGATGTATGACAGCTCAATAATAATAATAATAATAATAATAATAATAATAATGCACCACATTATTAAGAAGGTTCGGCCTATCTGAATAATTTTATGTATTTATGTATTTATTTATTTTTATTCATTTTATTAACTAAATAAACAACAAACCAACAGAAAAGAAAAAAAATGCTACATGAAAACTTATACTAATGGGCATAAAAAAGTTTCTGAGTGGATATGTGGATGATTATTAATAACTTACTAAAACTTTCTCAAAGTAAACCCTGAGAAAACTCTGCTGTTGTTTTGTGTATAGAAGCTGTTCATAGATTACTGTTGATTTTAAATTTAACTGGTCTGACGGTTACTCGACATTTTTCAATACAAAAGTCATATGAGAGTTAAATAATTTCAGAGCCAGGTAGTGTGAGACATGCAAAAAACCCAAACGTGTGAAGTTTGGTGGTTCTGCGACCTGAGTAGGAGAGACAGATGGATGGATAAAGACATATAGGGATGAGGGAGAGGTGGGAGAAAGTATATGGATTAACGGATGGATGGATGGATGTACAAATGCATATATGGATAAGGGAGAAGTAGGAGAAAGTATATGGACCAATGGACGGATGGATAAACATATATAGGGAGGAGGGAGAGGTGGTAAAATTACATGGACCAATGGATGGAGGATTGGATGGATGTATGGATGAATAAACACATATATGGATAAGGGAGAGGTGGGAGAAAGCACATGGGCCAATGGGTGGATGGATGGATGGATGGATGGATAAAGTCCAATAAGTATGAGGGTGAGGATGGAGAAAGTACATGGATGAGTGGATGGATGAATGGATGGATGGATGGATGGATGGATAAAGTCATATAGGGATGAGGGAGAGGTGGGAGAAAGTACATGGGCCAATGGGTGGTTGGATGGATGGATGGATAAAGTCCAATAAGTATGAGGGTGAGGATGGAGAAAGTACATGGATGAGTGGATGGATGAGTGGATGGATGGATAAAGTCATATAGGGATGAGGGAGAGGTGGGAGAAAGTACATGGGCCAATGAGTGGTTGGATGGATGGATGGATGGATGGATAAAGTCATATGGGGGTGAGGGAGAGATGGAAGAAAGTACGGTGACCATGGATGAAATCATATAGGGAGGAGTAAGAAGTGGGAGAAAGAACCTGGACCAATAAATGGATGGCTAAAAGGATGTTTGGAAGAAGAGATTAAGGGTGATACAGGGTAGAGGACAGGACACGTCCAATTCTCTGTCTCCTTCAGTCCAATCATGGTTCTTCTTTTCCTGGTCTGGATCTCCACACCCTGTGTTCACCTCTTCATCACCATCCACACAGACAGAAATGAAGCTTCAGTCACAATTACACATTTAACACTTCACCTTAAGAACAATTACCAGTGCAAAGCCATCCAGCTCCAGCTTCTATTAATTGCTGCTTGAAGTAAAATGTCAGTGCATATGGATTTTCTGCCAGAAGGAGTCTGTGTAAGTGTCCTTCTCTCAGCAGAGAGGGGATCGCTCGCTGAATTATTCATTACAGCTATGAGAGGAGGACACACTGGGCAACGCAAAGAATTTACCAGCAATTGTGTTTGTCACTGCAGGCAATCCAATCAAATTTCTGGCACTGGAGAGAGCAGAACAGACAAACTGTGTAACTGTGATTTGTGAGACGCATTAAACAAACTGAATAAAACCAACGACTACAAAGCTTTACAAGGAGAATGTTAAATTAAGCAAACATGAGTAGTTTAGGGCAAGATAATTAGCATGTAATGAGGTAATGATGATATCAGTACCCAAGAGTGATGGATAGAAGATTTTT
>JAOTRN010000036.1:4028181-4038467 GCA_028566695.1 Bagroides melapterus
GCTACGTTGAGAAAACGTCAGACTAAAAATCCCACGATGCGACGCAACGGTACGACAAAATGATCGATGGGTAGAATGACTGTAGTGTGGATTTTGCTTTGGAAATCTGATCTGTTTGAGCAATGTGAAGAAATCCGAAGCTGGAGAGATTAAAGAAATTAAATGGCTAAAGCGTTTCTGTCACTGTTCTGAATGAACTTCCTCTAGAGGCCCGAACAGTTGAGTCACAGGCTGTCTTCAAACGACGGCTGAAGACCCACTTCTCCAAAAAAAACAAAAAACACTTCAACTAGAACTTTCTCCCCTGTTTGTTGTATGAAAAAAATAATATTTAATTCAACAGTGTTTTATACTCTTGGTATCTTAAGTCTTGTAACCTTCTGGACCTGAGTTAATGTATTAAGAGACAGATTTAAAAGCACTTTTGTACAGGACAATACATCTCCCTACCAGGAGAGGTCAGTGTCTCCAGAACTCTAGTCAGGTTTATTCTCTATAAAATCAAACACAGCTCAGTTTCCTGTTGCGAAGCCTTACCGTTCATCGTTGTTGTGAGTTTTCCTAGAAATGCTTTGAATTAGTTTGATGTCTGTTTGAACACTCTTTGGATTTCTCTTCTATTTTGAACGTCGATGCCAAAGACGTCCATCGTTCCTTTCCTAACGTCCGTGTTATTTGGATACTGATGCTGTAAACTTACAAGGATACGTTTGCTGTCGAGTCTTTAGGTGTATGAATTTCCGATGAGAGAGTTGAATGGAATTCTGAGGATGAACAGCCTAAAGATACATGACATCACCGTGTCCGGTTCATAGAAACCATGAAGATGGCTTTGGAGTACATTTGATATATAAAGACACAGTTATAGAAGGGAAATGATTTATAATCGGTCTCTCCGGCGTCATCCAGATGAGGACGGGTTCCCGTTTGAGTCTGGTTCCTCTTAATGTTTCTTCCTCGTATTGTCTCAGGGAGTTTTTCCTCACCACCGTCACCGCTGGCTTCCTCATTAGGGAGAAATTTATCAATGTATTTCCTTCAGTTTTATTTTCTGTAACCCTGCTTCGAGAAAACGTCCACTGTTCAAAGCACAACGGAAATAAAACAAAATAAAATATCGACTTCGAAGAACACCGTAGAGAAGATTCACACAACAAATTTATATCAAATGACCCATTTCCAACAAGTTTGAGCTTTAATCTCTGGCCAGACTAAAGCTGCATTTTATGTGTGTGTGTTTGTGTGTATGTGTGTGTGTGTGTGTTTATTTTTCACTTTGACACCAAGCCTATGCTGGAATATAAAGAAGAGAATTTTCTCCATTTTAACTGCCAATTAGTCAATAATTTCCGTCCTCCCTTCTGATTTGTTCCAACAAAATGTCTTCGATGGTTTCCCACTCCGGTTGGGTGTGATGCCATAGATCATAACGTGCTTGAGCCAAACCAAACAAAATGTCTGTTTTATTCCATTTCTTTTCCTTTCTCTGCAATAAGTAGAGGCGAGCTTTACGACACATTGCCCAAACGATACTTATAAGTGCCATAATGGAAACCACTCAACAGTCCAGCTCAAAGCAAGATGCATAAACACACACACACACACACACACACACACGCGCACACACAGTCAGAAGAAACGGACTAGCATCTATCAGACCACACGGCTAAATTCAGCAAATGTTATTATTCTTTTCAGTGTTCAAATAAATCCCACAGAATGGATTTTGTTTCACCTAAAATCCCCTTTTCCTTTCACACCTCTTTCCCTGAATGTGATTGTCACATCAATTACGTGCATAGATTCTAACACGCCTCCATCATACGGGCGCAAACAAATTGAGACGACATCACTGGCTAACTCAAGTGAGGACGAACGTATTTTTTTTCCAAACTGAAGTTTATTTTTCGAGGCTGGTGCAAAAGTTTATTATTATTTATGACCTTCTCTTTAAATCTACCGTGACGTTACTGTACGTTCCGAAAAGACTTTCTATTTCTACGCGTCTGAACGGTGTCGGTCTTCAAAAATTCAAAATACGGTCACCTGATCTCACGTCAAGAAGCGTCGAATCGAAAAGTAGGGAAACGTGGCAAACGAAAAGAACGACATTCGGTGCCTGGAGAAATAAGTAGGCTATTCAAAGGCAAGTATTTATACAGTGTGTGTGTGTGTGTGTGTGTGTGTATGTAGGAACTAGATGAACTGACTAGCATTCACGCCTTTGATTAACTGAACTGCGCACACTCAGGCTCAGAAGGCAGAGGCAAGAAAAGCTCTCGATTTCCAATAAAACCAGATTTATGCTTATTCAAAGACAAACTGAAAGCCATTACCAAGCACATTAAAAGCCTCTTTAGCCGCCAACTAATATTCGCTCCCTTCTATAATTAATTTAATCATATTTTCGGCTTCTTTCCGGGACATGAACTATGAATCCAATTTCATGTCTCCTTATTGAGAAGCCTCTGTATTGCTCCATGTATACAGACTTCATCATTGTGAATGTCTTTGTTAACTCTGGCTGCCGAATGCCGGCGTGCGAGACGAGGCCTGCTGCACTGTGGAGGGGAAATACAATGAAAGAGGGAGAGAGAGTGAGTGAGTGAGCATGAGAGAGAGAGAGAAAGAGAGAGAAAAACAATATAGGAAATCCGAGTTATTAAATTGGATATTGCGGTAATGCATAATCTCAAACCGCCTGGTTGGAGCCTCCCAGAAAGCCTTTGTTTAGCCAGCGAGCTGCCGCACCCCCAGTAATTGAAAAACCAATTCAGATTTCTTATGAGCACCGAAGCTGCGCTGCTAAGAAAAAAAAAAAGTGGGTGGATGGATGGATGGATAGATAGATGAAGTGGAAGGGAGCATTAATCTTTATAAGGTTATTATTTTTTCATCCTCATTTTTTTTTTCTCCCCTCCCGATGAACGATTCTCCTTTGCATAATATGATTGCAGTTAGTAGGCTAATAAAGTCAGGCAGAGAGGGAGAACGGGAGAGAAAAAAGAGAGAGAGAGAGAGAGAGAGAGCGAGATGGTGTGGGGAGTAGGACTTTCTGATTCACCCTGAACTCTCAAACTCTTGTTGCTTGAGTCTTTACTCGGTGAATGACTCTATTAGGTGGGTGAAATTCTCTGGAGCATCGTTAACAAGCCACCGATATGGAGACGATGAGTATGGGTGAGTTTTGGTACACACTCTCTCTCTCTCTCTCTAACTCACTCTCCCACTCACTCTCTCTCTCTCTGTCTCTCTCACTCACTCACTCACTAACTCGTATGGAATACAAATGCAAGGGTGACGGATCGACGAGGCTGAATTTTTGTTAACATTTTCATTTAATATAAACACTGATAGGGGGGTTATGGTGGCTTGGTGGTTAGCACGTTTGCCTTACACCCCCCGGGTTGGGGGTTTGATTCCCACCCCCGCCATGTGTGTGGAGTTTGCATGTTCTCCCCGTGACTCGGGGGTTTCCTCCCCCGGTCCATAGACATGCATTGTAGGTTGATTGGTGTCTCTAAATTGCCCATAGGAGTGAATGTGTGTGTGAATGTGGCCCTGTGATGGACTGGCAACCTGTCCAGGGTGTACCCTGCCTTCGCCTGTAGATGGTTGGGATAGGCCCCAGCTGATCCCTGTGACCCAGGTAGTCCCAGAATAAGCAGGCATGGACTAGATAGATAGATAAACAACATTATGCAACTATTTGGTCGAACACAGTATTTGTTTTAACATGGGAGTTCCTCTAGGGGGCGCCTCTCGAAAACGGTCAGCGTACTAAGCGCTGACTAGCCAGTACAGAAAACTCTTGAAATTGTTCTCACTTTTCTTTAACATGTGTCTTTCTTCTATCCAGTACTGTTCTGTTGTCCTGGTTAGTTAACTCTATCCTTTTTTATTCTTTATTTTATTTATTCTCCTACGTATCCGTCGCAATCGTCTCACAACTCTCTTACACACACTGGGGTTACACCAACAAACCGACTAATCCGTTCGTTATTTGCTGCTGTAGGAATGACGACCGACGAGGAGAAAAATATTCAGACAGATGCTAAAAAAAAAAGCTGTTAAATATATATTTATTTAGTCGGAAAATATTTCAGAAGAAACCTTTTTAAGTTAATAACCGATTCCAGCAACAACTCATTGATAAAAAATAAATAAATAAATAAATAATTAAAAAAAAAATTATTAAAATTAATTATTATTCATTTTTATTTATTATTCATCATTATTCTATTTTTATTCATTTTAAATATTTGGATTTATTTTAAACTATTTACTAGCGATGTCAGAATTTGAATATTTTCGGTAAACAAAAAAGAAAGTAGTTTTTCATGTTGCCATTCTAGATCTTTTACCCATTCTATTAACAATAATCCTGAAGCTGATTCTACATGCAAAAAAAAAAAAAAGATTAATGGATTTTGCTTAATTAATATTTGTCATATTTATTAAACACTGAACTGATGGATGTTTTCCACTTATTGTTATCTGACGAACTCTTTTTTATCCGTCATTTTGCTGGAACACAAACTTATTTATTTGGGTCACGATCCATTAAAGGACATTTACATACTTGAATCATGACGCCACCTACTGTCTATATCTGTTAGGCTGTTTTTGTACAGAAAAAAGAAAGCAGTATCGATGTCTTTAGATGCTGAAGATTGGGTTACGTGCATCCGATATGTCTGAGAGTATGAGATTTATCCTAAAAGAAACGATGTCAAGAAACAAGTCACCAAATTATGGATGACGAGTTAATGTCATGGAGTACAATCGAATCACGGCGCTTCATCAATCATCTGGCTGACTTTCATCCTTTCAGTGAATGAAGGAAGGAAGTTTGGAGGTAAGATGAAACCACGTGTGTGTGTGTGTGTGTGTGTCAGGGTGTTAATTTCATAATGTAAACTCTGAGTGAAAACTCCAGTCCATGGGGTGGAAGGTGTGTCTGTAGGATACAGGGTTAGGCCTAGAGGCAGGGTTAACTGCATCTCTCTTCTCCTCTCACAGATGAGCCATCCATCTCTTGTTCTCTATGTTGACGCCTCACTTATTGTCTCCTTCATTTGTCATGTGTCCAATCAGCGAGATGAATAGGGGCTCTGCCTTGTTGATCGATTGCCTTTCTAATTATGAGCCAAAGAAAAGATCCGCACTAAACTTGAAACGCAATTCTCCTTTCTTTTCACCTCTCTCTCTCTCTCTCTCTCTCTCTCTCTCTCTCTCTCACACACACACACACACACGTTTCCTTTGACATTATTATATCAGCTTATTAACATGTTACCGCTAAATCTATCCCTTAAATTAGCGATAAATGAAGAAACCAAAAAAAATATTTTGTCTCGTCACATTTATTTATTTATTTATTTATTTATAAAAGCTGCAGGATGTCTGATGCGTACCAGCCAAATGTGTCCACACAAGGTGACAAATATTCCTCTTGTGAGAACATTTGGTTCCCATCAAAATTTAGACACACGCATGCAGACACACCGTGTAAAAATCTTTTTTCTATCCAACCCACCCTGGTTAACATCATCTCCAGTGCCAGACTGCTACAGACCATCGGAAGAGAGGTTTAAATAAAAAAGAAGAAGAAGAAGAAGAAGATAAAACCCCCAGTAGCAGGGCACTTTTCTTTGTTTGTTTGGTGGTGTTTAAAAGAAAGACAGCACAGGTGTCGAGAATCTCCTCTGTGCGAAATCCCAACAGACGCCTAGACGTATTCAAAGGCACGCAATTGCCGTCGTCATGCGCTGCTTTACGCAGGGACTCCGCTCGTGCTGCTTAATTACTCCGTTTCCAAAATAACTTGCATCTTGTTTACGGGGGCAGAACATAAGGTTGCACCGTCGTTATGTTTCCCAGGCAAAAGAAAAAAGAAAGAATGAATGATAGGGAAAAGCATCGGTAGTACGGCGCTGAAGTCTATTTAAACGCTTAAAGCAGCCTGCACGTGCGTGCAGTCAATCCCAGCATGCAACTCAGCTACCAGCTAATATGTACCGGTGTGGCTGAACAGCAGACAGCTTTAAAAATGTCGTCCGAACGAGACGCAGGTATTAGGTGAAGGTTGTGAGCCTGTTGAGGGATTAAATGAAAACAGCTAATGCTCGACAATCTGTACTAGTTTAGCACAATCTATTCAAGCGCCTTAATGACCCCAAGAGATGTGAAAGGGCCGAGTCAGGGCATATCTACAGAATTTTAAAATGGAGGATATGCTTGGATGCTTCTTAAAACATGCATAGAGAGAGCGAGAGCAAGAGAGAGAGAGAGAGAGAGATGTAAAAAAGGAGAATGAGTGTGTCAGGTGAGATGACGCCTTTGAAAAGAATCAATTACAGTAAAAGCATCAGAATCACTCGTGCATGTAATACAGCTCATATCGGGACGTTTCAGCCGCCGCCGTCATCCCTCAACCATCAGCCTGGGCGATCTGCTATTCCCTTCTGCGAGAGAGCCATATTCTAAACTAATATCAGCACATATTAAAAGCCAACAATCCTTTCAGGAACACATTAAGATGAATTGTTGCAGGCTGCCGATATCAAATCGCAGGTAGCCGCAGCACGGAAAGAACCTAATTTCTCATTTACAGCACTTCTGAGAAATATCCAGAGGAAGAGAGACAGAAAAGGGGTTACAGTCATGCTAATTCGATAAAAAGGAACGCGATTCGTTTGACGCTATTAATACGTCTGTCCGCCGCCGTGAACAATAACGAGAACCGGTTTGGAAACCAAACAAACGTTCTAGTCGATGTTTAAGAACACAAAACCACATTAGTCTTAGCCTGGTATCACATGTACAACCCTAACTCCCTCCCTCCCTCCCAGAATAAAAAAAAAATACTATTCCTCTCGCAGCCCGAGTGATCAGCGTCGCTCAGCTTTGTGTCCAGATGAACATCTTTAATCCTCACCATCAAAACCAAATAACATGCACACAAGGAATGAAAATATTATCCAGCTTAAATCTTTTATTTTCCTTCCTCTTGTCATATTTTCGTAGACAAGTCCTGTTTATTAGAGTAGAACAAGCCGGTAAACAGGATTCAGGGGCACAGAGCGAGGACCGAACGATTGTTTTGCGTAGCTTGTAAAGTGTACACATGCTGTAGACATGATGTAAACCCTCAGGGTTCTTCCCAGGACAAATATCTACTCCGTAATATATGTTAACAGACCCTGTGTACATGTAGGAAATACTGTAAATACAGAGGAGACCAAAGATCTACAAAGAAAAAAAAACAGGGATTGTTAATAAGCTCTGATTTTAAACCTACATAAGTATTATTACATGTTTATACTCCATTATGTGTTGCTGTTTTTTATTGATTGATTTATTAATTTATTTTTACAAATTTGAGGTCAAATTCACCAAACACCCAAATCCCAGACAGTTCTTATGATGTTCAAACACCAAGTCAGCTTAAAAAATTTAATGACATCCAGAGACTGTCTTTATAACATCAGTACAACAGTATCAATTCAATTCAGTTCATTTCAATTTATTTGTATAGCTCTTTTAACAATTCACATCATCTCAAAGCAGCTTTACAGAAGAATAGAAAGAAAATACAATTTTTTTAGAGTTTAATGTTTTAAATTATGTTACTATTTATCTCTAAGCCCTAATAAACAAGTCAGAGGTGAAGGTGGTGAGGAAAAACTCCCTGAGATGATGTGAGGAAGAAACCTTGAGAGGAACCGGACTCAGAAGAGAACCTCATCCTCATCCTCATCCTCATTAATGTCCTGAGGATAATGTCCATCCTGAGGGTGGCTCTGATAATGTTTTGTTTATATCGCTTTAAAAAAAAGAACCAGACTCAGAAGAGAACCTCATCCTCATTAATGTCCTGAGGATAATGTTCATCCTGAGGGTGGCTCTGATAATGTTTTGTTTATATCGCTTTAAAAAAAAAAAGAACCAGACTCAGAAGAGAACCTCATCCTCATCCTCATCCTCATTAATGTCCTGAGGATAATGTCCATCCTGAGGGTGGCTCTGATAATGTTTTGTTTATATCGCTTTAAAAAAAAAGAACCAGACTCAGAAGAGAACCTCATCCTCATCCTCATTAATGTCCTGAGGATAATGTCCATGCTGAGGGTGGCTCTGATAATGTTTTGTTTATATCGCTTTAAAAAAAAAGAACCAGACTCAGAAGAGAACCTCATCCTCATCCTCATCCTCATTAATGTCCTTTCTACAACAGTTTATTTAGTGGAATTAAGCCAATAAGAGCTCCTGAGGAACGAACAGGTCATAGTCGTTAATATATATAATATATAAATCTCAATGTCACCACAGTCTTATATATATACTCATAAAAATATCAGAAATCTTCAAATCAACTTATAAAAGTTAAAGGACACACGATAAAATACATAGCCGTCAATCAAGTCTCATAGTGAGAGCGTCATAAATTCTCTCCGAAATTGTACGAATAGTTGAAATAAACTCACATTAATTAAGGGACAGAGAAATAAACACAACTCCTCATTGCAATTTGATAGCAGCCAAAAATATTTATAAAAATCTTTTAAAGAGAAAAATTCCCTTGGAAGTTTTTCCACCACGTGAATAAGACGTCATTACGGCGTTATAAACATTCATTACGCTATTCCGGATAGTAAAATAAACTATAAAAAAATCTTACGTAAGTTCGTCATTCTACGATGTCACGTTTATTGATAAAAATTTACTTACGACAATGTTATAAAAATGTAATCTTTTTTTTTTCTCTCCCTTATTTGAGACGGATAAAAGAATTATAATCTAAGCTTATTAGCGTATTAGGAAATGTACTTTATTTAAGGGCCAAAACAAAGCAGCCTTTATTCCGACGATCCCTGAAACGCTAAAATGTTTAACGGTTTTAGGTGAAGGCTTATAAAAGTGTCATAAGGACGTACAGTACAGCATGAATGCTGTGAGATGTTAAGCTTCCTCCGTGCGGAGTTTCGGAGAGAATCTTCCACCCTGGATTTTAAAGGACTTCCTCATTCATTACATCTCAAACTCCTGTCCTGCTCCACGAGAACAAAGAATCGACTTTGGAGAATTGATGGCTATAAAGGAAATGCGTGTGGGGCAAAAAGGCTTCCGTGTAGCGCCGTGGTCGGCGTGTATGAAAATGACAGCCGTGATTGATCTGACACGGCCGGGAAGATTTATCTTGCAAATGGAATAATTAGCGGAGCAGCGCAGAAGGTGGTCTGTTACTCAGCTGATAGTGCGGTGAGAAAGAAAAGGCAGAGGAACGGTCCCCAAAGGATCCGACGCTAAAAATCTTCAAGAACTGTTGTGGAACAGACTGTCCTGGTCAAGGGTACGATGCAGTCATTCGTCTTAAGAAGCGTGCGTGTGTGCGTGTGCGTGTGTGTGTGTGGTACTCTGTCTCTTCACGACAAGGTGACCTAACGAGATCCAGGCAGATAAGCACTAATTATTTATAAACGGACAGAAAAGTGGAACAGAAAAGGCAAAAGAAAGAACGACGACATGGAAGACAAAGGGAGAAATCCAAATTCAGTTCGCCTTCCCGCTCGCACGCGACGGCAGTCATCCCCGATCGAAGATATACTGAAAATGGGGATCATACTGAGATCGAGTTCATATGCACACACACACACACACACACACACACACACACCATGCAAATGCATAGAGTGCTGTCACAAAAGAATGGGTTTCCATCACAGCTCATCACCCCAAAGTTACGCTCCGGAAGCACACCAACCATCTCTCCATACATTCATAATTGAGAAAGTGTTCCCACAAATCCAAAAAAAGAAATAAATAAATAAAAATCAGCAGGATTGCCACATCACAACGTTTTAACTTGACTCCATCCTCAGGCCCGAGGAGGGTAGCGATGGAGAGGATGAGGTAAATCCTGAGGGTGGCTCTGATAATGTTTTGTTTATATCACTTTAAAAAAAAAAAGAAAAACAAAACAAAAAAAAAAAAAAATCAGGTCTCGGAGGAGAGAATATGTTTCAGAGGTATCCGTCATTCAGCTGTCAATCTGGCCAGCACATTTCACACTCCACTGCTACTCCGCTGGCCTCACCTGCTGACAGTCGAATCACTTTCCGTCTCTCGCTCGCTCTCACACATGCATACACACGCTAAAAAAACCCAACCTAGAGCATCTATCAAAAACAGGTGGAAGTAAACAAATAAAGATTAAATCGGCCATTTTGTGGTGAAAAGCCGCCTCTCTCCCATGCTGAAGAATTGTGACTCTGAGTGTGTGT
>JAOTRN010000036.1:4125477-4135631 GCA_028566695.1 Bagroides melapterus
GCCACTTTCACACTGCAACCTTCTTCTTACAATTTATTGGCAGTTCACCTTCATGATCCCAACTGGTACAAATATCTATCAAATAAGTGAATGCACTTTTCCCCAAAATTACCCACATGTGCACAATATTGTGCAATTGTTTTGCTACGGAGTTTCAGGTTCCGTCTAACTCTGCCATTGCTATTTTGACACTCTGCCAACATCAGATATTAAGAAAAGTGATATGAGCATACATAGTGGGGTAAAAATCACAGTCCTGATCATATTGGTTTTGTAACCATTCTGGAACTAGAGTCTCAGGTCTAATTTGAAAAGAGTGGATTTTTTATATTCAGAAAATTAGATTTGTGCCACGTCAACCTGGTAACACATCCACAGTAAAATCTAATAAAGTTTTAGTCCTTACAAAGTGTAAGGCTGATATTAAACAGTGGCCTTGTATCTGAACGTGAACCCACGCACAGCTACGAATCACGTGTTGGCATTCATGGTGATTTGCACAACAGATATGCAAATGTTATTTTTGGCACTATATCATAGATCTTTTTGCTCTTAATATTAACTCAACATTACTTTTATACTCTTAATATTATTCTTAACATTATCGAGTCCTAACCATCTTTCATCATTTAAGCATTCGCATTAAGCATTAGACCTGATGATCAATTCTACAGTCTACAGTCTGTGGGGAAAAACTTAAATTAAAATTGAAATAACTACAGTTTCTGTATATTTTCATTGATGAGGTTTGTAAGTGTAACATTAGTTATGTTACATTAGTTATGTTCACTGTGTGGACATTAGTTATGTTACATTAGTTATGTTACATTAGTTATGTTCACTGTGTGGATATTAACAAACTATCAAGTGCAGTTTTTAAAAGAACCAACCTCTTTAATATACGTTTCTTCAATGAAGAGTACAGCAGCAAAATGATATCTTGTCAATAGCGGGCTCTTTTTAATTTAATTTTATTTTTGTTTTGTGATTCATTCATTTTTTTTGTGTTTCCTTTGCCGATGGGAAAACAAGATAAGCTTACTGTTTTCCAATGTTCCCAATTGACAGAGATTGTCAGCACAGATAAGTGATAGAATTTTACTTTCTGACTCCTTCTCTCATTTCCGCTTTCCTACACTTCTCTCCTGCTAGCCATTTCTCAGGCTGTCATCTCCCTGGTTTTCCTCAACATCTCCTTTCCGGTCTCATTTGTTCCTTTTTGCTGTTACTCAACCCAACACACCAAAAAAGGTCAAAGTTACCAAATTTGTTTAACAAATAAAATAAAAGCTAATCTCTCCAGAGAGAGAGAGGTCTAATTGCAATCCCTGTTCAACCATAATGCGATTGAGGAGCTCGAGGACTTTTTAGGCCAGTTGGTGCATATTGAAGGCCTTGTCCTTACCTTATAATCCAATTGCTGAAGATTAATCCATGTGACCACATTGATAAAATCTTCGTTCTGTCAATATATGGGACTGGGACACAAAATAAGCTGCACACCGAAAGAGGCTTTTGATAGTAGTGAAACTATTAATTTAACAGTTTAGCAATTAGCAAAATACAACGTCTAGCATTGAGAATAATTAACATTATTCATTTATATAGCAGCTTCTTACTTCTGCCAGTAATTTGTATTACGTAGAGCTATAGTTCCACAGCTTGGAGATACATCCAAGACAGATCTAATTTAACTGCTGTTATAAAACTGCAAATTAAAAGGCCTGAGTGGCAGGGAACAGCATCAAAATAAAGTAGTACTTGTATCCTGTTGGCTTTTCCAAAAGAATTTTAAGTGGTTTAGTAGATTTTCATCACTGGCATACTTTCATACACTTGTAAACAAACCATTACTGATCTGATTACTTAGTGCAGAACACAACATCCTAGGCTATAACAGTGTCTGCAGAAAAAGTCGTTCCCAAGAAATAAGGCCTTACACTGATGGATTGGTTGTGCCAATTAAGGTCACCTGATGTTTTTAGTTAGTTGTGACAAGCACCCAGAAACAACGAAAATAATGATTTTTCCACTGTCATTTGGGAACTTACATTTCTCATGGAATGGATGTTGACAAAATGATTGCCATTAACATTATTGACTAAATTTTGACCTGCGCAACACAGGTCAACTAAAATAAATCAATAAATCAACATATAAATACTACTGGGTGCAGCCACGGCTGTAACAAGAGGTTTCATTATCTTCCCCATCTACATCACCCCACTCTTGTGCACACCAGGATATCTTTGCTTAAAATATATTTGCCTCTGACAAGAGATTAAAAATTATACCGTAGGCCAAAGCTGAATTCTTCAACAACATAATGAGACCAAACCAATATTCGAATTTCATAGAAATTATTACAGGAATAAAAATATCAGTGTTGGCCAATTTGAACCCAAAGTTGTTAAAAGGGTAAACTGATATAGATGTGTCAATAATTATAAATATGTTGTTTTGCTGTAAAAACAACACTGAATTTTATATATATATACCCTATTGTTGACCATTAATCCTTTCTGAAGCCAAAGGCCAAAGAACAGTGTGTTTGTGGGAATCTGATGTGTTAGCGATTATTCTTGTCTTGTTTCCCAACAAGAAAACTGTACCTCAAGCTCCTCTGTATGAAGTCAGAGTGTATCTCCACCATCAGTCTAATATTAGAGAGTGGAGGTCATCACAGGACACTTCCTCCATAAACAAGAGAGTATTTGGGGTGTGACCAAGGAAGTCAGGCATGAATGGTTTTTCTTCAGTACTGTAAATACTCCCTGAACTTTTGTTGGACTGTACCACATGGCAAAATGATGATGATAATAATAATAATAAAAATAATAATAATAATAATAATAATAATAATAATAATAATGAAGGATGGACATTCTCAGCTGAGGACACTTAAGCAAAGGTGAACCAGAGCATGTCTGATGGTGAGGATTAAAAAGCTGGATGCAGATAACTGATTTTAATGACTGCCATGACTCAAGTTTTTGATGTATATTAATGTGCCATTGGGTTTTCCACTGAGCTGAGCCAAACACAACGGTCACATTTATACTCAGTTTCTCAGATAAGAACACTTTTATTCTGAAAACATTCTGGAAATGGTTTATGAGGAAACATCATGGTCTTGGGGATCCAATTAATTGTTTTATAACAATTATAACAAATCTCAAGCTGGCTGTATTATAAGCACAAACATCAATTACTGTTAGACACTAAGTTCAAATTCAGACTATTCAAAAAGAAGAAAAATTATATGGTTTGTGGTTTGTTAACATTGGCTTACTCTGTGCTTCACTTTCTTTTTGTCTGCATTGGGCCTTTTATTCAAAAACTGTAGAAAGTCAGGTTCTTGAATAGCTCTTAAGAGGCCATTTTTTTATGGTGTAACATTATTACTCAAGAGTCAAGAAGAGCTTAGGTCATGCTATCCCATTACATAGAGCCACATAAAAAGCAAAACAAGCTGCTGAACACAGGATTAAACATAATATGGGGAAATATTATACTTCTTTTTATGCAGTTATTATATATGGTTAGACTACTACAGTACAATACAGACAATATTTAGGGCAGTATAAGAGATAGTATAAAAAGTATTAGTATGCAGTAACTATACAGCAATCAACTAGTGGACTAGCCGGCTAAAATTAGCTAAATAGCTAAAACCTAGAAACAAGAACATAAACATAGACACAAAAAAATGAGCAGGATCTCTGATCTGATGTTGTGGTTATAGTATTCTAAAGTTTACATGTAATATCTTTTTTTATTTCCCAATCTAAGAGATTGTGATGTCATGCAATGATCGTGATGTCATGCAATGTCATGATTTCTCTCATTGTTTCATATAAAGCCATATGATGCTGTGATGAACTTGTGCTCTGGCAGACAGTGAAATCTGAAGCTGTGATTATAGACATGAAAATTCTAGAATATTCTAGAAAAATGCTCTGCAGATATCTAGACAAACAATATTAAAACTAGTTAGACATTCAGCTAGGTTGCTAAAAAGAAATTGTAGAGAACATAAAACGTGCAAACTTGCCTTCCAACAGTCACTAACTGACTAAAAACAACATTTGGGGGGTGCAGGAGGAGGTTGCTAGGTAGTGGTAGCTAGCTAGCTAACTAAAAAGGAGAGCAAAGAAAGAAAGACAGAGTGAAAAACAAAACAGGCAAGCGGAAAGTGAATTGCATGGCCAGCAGACATGAGTGCTGTTTAGAAATCTAAGAACACATTCAGACTAAAATGTTAGCAAACTAGACAGCATGTTAGTTCATGTCTGCCAAACACTGCAAAGCTCCTAAATCCACAGCTATCTTTTATATTGGCTCGTGATATTGTTATGCTTTTGATTTTGCCTTCTGTAAGTACAGTGTGGGTCAAAATTTCCTGTTTCCTCATCTAAATTGGGCATACACAGGAAGTCTACTTAAAATAGAATATTTGTTAATTTCACACAGAAACACTGGAGGCCTTGGAACATCAGTACAATATATGTCAAAGGTTACAAGAAACTTTTTTTTTTACTTAGAAACTCATAGTTACAGCAGTGTGTGTGTCCTTCCGGTGTATTCTTTCATAGCTCATACTTCTTCAAACGTTTGGCTGAATAAAAGTGAATTTTCTCCTCCAAAACATTTTGAGACCTCAGAACACAAATTCATGGGTCTGAGCCCAGACATTGTCCTTATCCAGACACAAATCTGCAGGGAAATGCTTTGTTGTGGATGTTGCAGAGACAAATATAATTTTAGCGAAAATATTGAATTTAGTCGCACATATAAGCGATAGCACCCAGTGGAGTTCACGACTAGCTGTGACACTAAAGAGGGTCAAGACCAAGGCAGGTCTGAGTCTAAAACAAAACAAGGGTTAAGCTGAGTATAGACCAGAGTGGAATCAGAATCAGTGGACTTTTTGGAAAATCTTTTGAGAAACCCTAAGCTTGACAAAATAGTAACTCATTACTGGGACCCTATACAACTGTTCCAATCAGAAAAAACAAAACAAAAACAGAAATAGCTAAAAATCAACTCTTTTGGGCAGTAACCAAAGCCCAGTACCTGAATTACTTTATAAACCATGACTCATGTGTTATTCATCCTACTGAAATCAGATGATTGTTGATGTTAAACAATTCACACTCTTCTTGTGTGCCAAACTTTAGCATCAATCCCTAAGGATTCACAGATTCTAATATTGAATCCCAATTTGCCTACTTATACTATGCACTAAAAGTGTGCACTGTGTTTGTCAAAGAAATACGACAAACTTTTGAGAAGGTAGCAAATGAGTATGCTGAGACATACTGACCCCATGTAACGTAACGTTTAAACGTCTGGTTAGGCATTCTGTCACAGTGGATTTTCCCTTGCATTTCTGTTTTGATTATTTTGATTTTGATTATTTAATTCACACTTCAGAATTCTACCTGAAGTAGTAGACCAGTCAGGTACTTTTGGGGTGACAATGTCAACATACTACACCCTAATTCTGATCTGGGATACTGTTTATTAGTATTTTATTGATGAAACGCACTGAGCCTGGGTTGACCTGTTATGTTAAATCAAACAAGGCTGTTCCAAATAAGCCTAACTTTCTTTAGCTAGGCTTGTGGAATTCGGTAACCCTCAGTTGTATCCTTTGGTGTAGTTGGTTCTCTTTTTGATGTCACATTCAAATCATACATACTTACAGAGTGTTGTGTCATTCATGACATTCATGACCAGAAATATATGAGAAATGTATAAACGTCTGTATATGAAACTAGCATTAGTGTAGTACAAAAGGCATGATCCCACTAGCTTAGCATCAATCCCCTATAGAGCCACATCACACTGTTCTCTCTAACACAAAGAGTACTTTCTTTTAGAAACATCTTTTAGGTGCTACATTACATAGCCAAAAGTATGTGAACGCATGACCACCACAACCAGATGTGTTGTTGAACACCACTTTCCAAAAACAGGCCATTAATATGAAATTATTCAAGAAGTCCAAGAATAAATTCCATTCATTCGAATTAATCAGTCTCTGGCACAATATCTGAGATTTGTAGTAAGATGAAGATCATTTGTAGTATGTGTACTTGGGTTAGATCCACACAAGGAGACCACATTCGAAAAAACAAATACACTTATACTACAAAATAAATCAATGACTAAAATATGTAAACATTTTCAGGGATATATATATATATATATGTATTTTATTTTTATAGGATTTATTTAATTCATTTAGTTAAATCATCTGCATTTTTGTTAGCTTGAATGTTGATGTTAATAATGTTACAACTTAGAGTATTATAAACATGACATAAATATAAGACGTCCATTTTACGAGAAGTTTAAAAGCAGACTTACAAAATGTGAGCTATGCATTTTATTAGTTTCATGTATTTATGAAATAAGCACAAAATTTTGCCAATTTTAGTTGCTGTTCTCACAGTTAACTACTCGTGCAGCGTTTCCAATCATCAAACATCTGAAAAAAAAAAAGCCAGTCGTATACTGCACACATTAATATTTTTGCTTTGTTTTAGTCTAAAGCTTGCAGATGCAAAGAGGACAAAATATAATGAAATAACGAGAAATGGATCTGAACAGAGAAATACCATGGTGTATTGAGTTCTCATCCCATCCAGGATGAGATTCTCCCACCTTATATCCAGTGTCCCAGGGATCCACTGCAACCCTGATAAGGATAAAGCAATTAATGAAGATGACTGATGCAGTGAGGTTTAAACAAAACACACTAATTGAAACCAACAGAAACACACTTAAAAAAAAAAAAGCTAAGAGTATTACTGTAACTGATGATGTAAATTATGCTGATTTGATTTGCCAAATGAAGCCTAAAAGAAAGAATTGCTTTTTAATAGTAAGTTCAGTGTAAGAAGTGCACTCACCCACCCGTGGCTTGAGTAAGTCCTGGAAAACAGCATGTACTCATTTTTCTACCGGGTCTTGGTTATTCCGGTCCTGTGCCTGTTTCCTGTGCAGATGTTTTGTGTTTGCACTTTTATGTCTTGTTTTGTCTGCTCTGAGGGTGTGTTGATGTGTCTCGGGGTTCACAGAGAAGCCAATGCAATTGTGGCATTCATATCAATCTGAAAGCATCAAAACGTCTTCCATTGTCACCTCTGTCTGAGATTTAAATGGAGGTAGATCAACGGAAAAAAAAATACAGCTTGAACTCTGAGTGACCAATACAGTTTTTTTTTCTTGATGGCTATCAACATTTGCCCCCAGAGCTGATGTGTGCCATCTCATAAAATAAAGTATGTAGGGGTTATAGATAAGCAGATGGTTGTTAGGTCAGGAGTGTTGAAATAGCTTTTTATGTTTCTCTAAGTGCTCTCCAACATCAACAAATTCCATCCCATCACTGATGAACTCACAGCATGTTACCAAGTTTCCTGTGGTACATTCTTGATGTTCTTTAAATGTACGAAGAACAAAAAATGCACTGGCTGTGACTACAAGGTCACTATCTGAATAAACGAAGGTCCAAAAGGTCATTAACACCTTCACTGTGTTAATCATATGATGTTATAATTATACTACAAAAGAACAAGTTTCTGGTTGTGATTTTTACCAGAAATGTTGGACATTACCATTTAACAGCCAAAGAATAAAGTGTATAGGATTGATAGAAGTGTAAGGATCACCACACATATGGGACATCGTTTTCCATGCCACTGATTCCAGATCCTGCTGAGGGATCCTCACATGTTCCCAAGCCAACTGTTAGATATAATCTCAGTGGGATAATGTCACATCTTTAATGGGGCATGACTGATAAAGCTCTAGTGTCATTCAACCAAGAGACATCCTTGTAAGGTATGCAAAATTCCGCAAATGGCTAGTCTCAATTCGGAGGAGCAGTGGTTCAGTCACAATTGCAGACCTTCAAGATTCCAGATGTAGACCAGCTCCATCCAAGACCTACATCCTGCCCCGGACGTTTCTTTCTTTTTTTGAAGGTAACTGATCACCAAGACACAAACTCTTTTTATGGTCTGTAAACTTACTCATTAGAAAGAATTGGAGAAGATCTGTTGGTCTCATCTCATCTCTTTACCAAACACAGGATGAGAGAATTGCAATTAATCAACTTGTTTGTGTACGTTAAATAATTTATTTAAAGAGAATTTATTTCAAAGTTGCACGCACTGCGTTATCAGATGTTCTGGTCGGGATTGTGTTTCATTGTGTAATCGTAAAGTAAATGTGGTGGTGGCTCCAGTGAGTGTATTTTTCCATTTCCTATGTGTAAAAAGTTCATCAACATCCGCAATTATATGGCCAACACTGCGAACAAACAAAGGTAGACTGGGATTTAGAGGCCCACATGTCTGATGACAAATTCAGAGATAATGTGTACTGGTGGTGGTGGTGGTTGTATTGGTGGTGGTTGTAGTGGTGGTTGGAGTCAAGGGTGTCTTCTTTATTCATTTTTTTTTCATGTTTATCATATCACAAGCAGCTTTACAGAAGCATAGAAACAAAATAACAATTTTAAATTATGAAATTAAGTAGTTATTTATCTCTAACATGTAGCCCTAATGAGCAAGCCTGAGGCGACAGTGGCAAGGAAAAACTCCCTGAGATGATATGTGGAGGAAACCTTGAGAGGAACCATATTCAGTAGGGAAGCTCATCCTCGTTTGGGTGACAATGAACAGGACATAATATAAAAGTAATTTCTGTTCTTTTCTCTGTGCTTTTGGGGCCAAAGCAAGTAAAAATACAGCTCCAACAACTGAAAACACAAATAATCTTTTTCACAGATTGGCCACCTTAATCTATCTACAACATCATCAGGGAAATAAAGTACGTTAGTGATAGGGACATTTATTCCAAAGATAATATGTTAAGTTATATTGTTTTTGATTGTTAAAATTCATCCACTGTATTGCGGTAGCATTTCGCTACTCTCACTTCTACCCATAACAGTCTTTTTTCCATGTGAATTTGCATTCGTGGGTAGCTTCAATGCACCTAGTACAAATTCAATTGAAGATATCTAAAGCATTTCTTTTACAACATAAAATGAGCTTGTGGAACACCGAGTGCTAGCCTCAAAACAGCAACTAATCTTACTGTGAGAATAATCTTGTGCAAAACACAAAGATTAATAATCACCCTCCTTCAATGATATGTCCTGTAGTGGAAACTCCTGCAAAGAGAGCAATAAGAGAGCCAACATGTAGCTGAATGGAAGAATGATAGTGCTGGTGCGTAGTAACCTTTAAAAAAATATCACAACATTTCACAAGAGCTAGAGAGGAAGCTATATAATCTGTAATAGCTGTATAATCTCAGGTGCTGTATAATCTCTAATGAAAGACAAAACTGTTGAAGAGTCTGGGAACAACATATTCAATATTAAGACTATTATGGTTATGGGGACTGAAAAATCAGTGGTCTAGTCTTGTCCATAGTGGATTTACTCTGACTAGGCTAACGTTTTTTGGGGGTTTTTTGTTTGTTTGTTTGTTTTTTAAAAAAGAGACATTTATGTCAATGTGTCTAACTTTCTCACAAAGTGAATGCGTAGTTGGCTCCATTTGTCTATGTTCATTAACTTTAGGTTTAATATGGTCAAGCCTAAATCGAGACACATCCGGATGTCCATGCTGGCAGTTAAAAAAATAAAAATTAAAAAATATATATGTTTATGCTACAGATCTCTAGTTACAGAGTTTGCAGTAATTTTCCATATGATATTGAAATCCAAAAACTTGGCTTTACAGCAACTCGTATAAGTTTAGTTGACCTTTATTATACACAATTATGAGCTACATATTAATTATAAAAATGGTATCTCTGAGTAAATTTGATTTTGTCCCATATCAGATTAACTTTATGTGATCCTACTACACTCTATTACTAATCAAAAATCCAATCATACGCTACAAAAAGATAATTATCCAAACCCCATTACGTTGGCTGACGCTTTGTTATATAAGGAGCATCACTGTGTTAAATTTATTTAAAGTAATTAAGTAATAAAACGATGACATTGGACTAATGTGAAAGGTACAGTCTGTCAGTCTGGATCATTTCTTTGAAAGTTAAACTTTTTTGTAGGAAAGAAATGATAGGGGTATTATATTAATGGTGCATTATTTACTTCT
>JAOTRN010000036.1:4159191-4172690 GCA_028566695.1 Bagroides melapterus
ATAGATAGATAGATAGATAGATAGATAGATAGAGTCAAGCAGGGTTTTACACAGGCAGCACAGAAATATTAGTCATGCTGCAAGAAAGATAGATACTTTATTGATCCTGGAGGAAATTCAAAAAATACAAAATAAACTAAATAAAGAAAATTCAAAATAGACATCTACATTAAAGCACATTTTGAAGAAATGTTTATTGTCTAATTGTTTAATGTCTAATTGTGTTTATAATTAGTCTATGATTATGTAGAGCTGTCATAAATGTCCCTACCAGTAAACATCTAGTTTATTCAGCCAGCACAATTGTGAAAGATGCTGTTGTAAAAAAAAATACCTTAATCTTAATTAACATTTAAAAATTCAACAGCACAGCTTAGTATTTAAACTTAAACAATTGTCTCACAAGTAAAAATTAATAACAATCTAAATGCATCACCCAATGAGACCCTATCTTTAATCAATTTTATTAAAAAGTACTGTATATAACTATATCATGGTTGTAGGTGCTTTTTTTTTTTTAGAAAGAATTAGTGTCTGAGGCCCATGAGCTATTCACTCTACCAAAAAATCCCAACATCTGGAAACTCCAGTGATTAACCATTTTCATACTCTTTTTACAGACGATGCTCACAGCAATATCAATGAGTGCCATAGCTACCAACGGTGTTGTTCCAGGTAATGCCTAAAGTGACCTTTTACATTGGATGAAAATATTTACTTTCTATTGTTTATATATTATACGTGCAGAGGATAAGATTTTAATTTGTGATTAAAAATACTACATTTAGTTTATTTTAGTACAGTAAGTGTTTTAAATTGTTTGGTTATTTATCTCTTTGTATGAATGTGTGTGGTCTGTTTTCCAGCTGGTGGAGCATACTTTATGATTTCACGTTCTCTGGGGCCTGAGTTTGGAGGAGCAGTGGGGCTTTGTTTCTACTTAGGAACAACCTTTGCTGCTGCTATGTACATCCTGGGAGCCATAGAAATATTTCTTGTACGTCAAATTCTTGTTAATTGTATATATATACAGATCGAGTAATTCCAAGAATCTGTCCCGGGTTTCATACATGAATATATTCATGGTTATCTTGCTGTTTTGTAATAATTCATAGTAGTCATTGAATAACTAAATATCAAAGTATTAAATTATGATTAAGAAGTGATCTACTCAGCCAGTGTGTGATATTTAATCATTCTTTTCTGAAATCCACAGAAATATCTGGTGCCTCAAGCAGCCATATTTCATGTCACGGATGTCCATGCGGATAACAGCGTCATGCTGAACAACATGCGGGTTTATGGCAGCATCTGCCTCAGTCTCATGGCTGTCGTTGTGTTTGTTGGAGTAAAATACGTGAACAAGTTTGCTTCACTTTTCCTCACCTGTGTCATCATTTCCATTGTTTCCATCTATGCTGGGGCATTGAAATCCATCTTCCAACCACCAGAGTTCCCGTAAGTCAAAAAAAAAAAGCAAGCTATAGTTAGATTTAAGTTGGGATATTTAAGACCTCATTTCATGGCAAGCTATAAAGTATGAACACTGTTAAAAGGAAACTGGGATGAACTGGATTCAGTGTGGATTCCTGCGTAAGATGTACAAACTTTCAATGCATCAGTGACTCAAGGCTTTAGCCATGAACATAACCATCATCATGTGAATCATCAAATACAGTGAACTCTTAATGATATGCTTCCTGTTTTTCTTTCTTTCCTGTAAACTCTGATGAACTTGACATTATGACCTTTGAGGGCAAAACACTTCCAAAAAAAATGTTTCTCTTGTTCAGGATTTGTATGCTGGGGAACAGGACGTTAGCGCGTGACCTTTTCGATGTATGTGCAAAGACGGTACTTGAAGGGAATGAGACAGTACCCAGTAAGCTGTGGAGGAACTTCTGTACTTCAGAGAATGGCAGCAGTTTTCACTGCGATGAGTATTTTGCACAGAATAACGTGACCGAAATCCAAGGAATTCCTGGACTAGCCAGTGGAATTATCAGAGGTAAGAATTTCTATTATAAAAATCTATAGATATTTGTCCAAGTATTCAAAAATTCAACACAAACAATCCTGTTTTTTGTTTTGTTTTTGTTTTGCTAATATGTCTCCATGAAGTCAATGTTTTCTAGTAAGTGTGTGATTGATGTTCCTCAGAGAACATGTGGGGCGATTACATGGAGAAAGGGCAGATTCTGGAGAAGCCTGGTCTGCCCTCTGAAGATGTCCATGGTTCTATGGAGTCCTTTAGATATTATGTATCTGCAGACATTGCGACATGTTTCACTCTCCTCGTGGGAATATTTTTTCCCTCAGCCACAGGTACTGCGCTTAATCCAATATTCAAGTTTAAACAGATTATTAAATGGAACCTAGAGTCAGTTTTCAATGCTATGCCTAAATATTACATAATTTTTACTTATAGTTTAGCTATATTTATTTATTAATTTAAATATTATTTACCTATTTTTAATATCTATTTATATTATTTAAAATGTACCTGTATTTAAGTTTTGGATACGTTTTTTTATTTATTTATTTTGTGGTATTAGTTACTTTTATCTTTTCAGTTTTTAATTGATATGTGAAAAGTAAAATATTACAGTTTTGAAGTATTCTGGTGAATCATTTTATGTATTAAAGATTTTTTGTCTGTTTTATTAAATAATTGACAAGTCTTTTGTTAAATCATGTTTCTCTTTCTCAATTGTACACTTTTAGGTATTATGGCTGGATCAAACAGATCAGGAGATTTGAGGGATGCTCAGAAATCTATTCCTATAGGGACAATATTAGCCATCAGCACTACATCCCTTGTCTGTATCCTCCCTGCTGTTAATGAATCTCTTAATTATTCATTTATCTCATGTTGAATCTCGTAGCATTTGTAGAAAAGAAAATACTGAAGCCTTACTCAAGCTAAACCAAACCTGGAAATCTGTTAGTTCCTGAATTATAATTGTCAGATTTCAGTTCAGTGGTCTTGTTCGGGGCCTGTATTGAAGGAGTGGTTCTCAGAGATAAGTATGTACTCGTCTGAAGATGAATTGGGATTGTTTATCGAGCATTTTTTAAGTTCACATGCATTTGAAAGATTCCACAAGCAAATTTTGTGTGTGACTGTACAGATTTGGAGATGCAGTTAGTAAAAACCTGGTAGTTGGTACGCTCTCCTGGCCCTCACCATGGGTCATTGTGATTGGATCGTTCTTCTCTACGGTCGGCGCGGGATTGCAATCTCTAACTGGAGCTCCCCGTCTCCTGCAAGCCATCGCTAAAGACAACATCATCCCTTTCCTCAGAGTAAGACCACATCTTATGCCTAGATTAGACCCGCATGTTCTGTTCACTAGATAGCGATGCATGTACTGTTGCCAAATCTTTTGCCAAAACTGTCTGATTTTCAACAGACGTTTGCAACTACATACTAGTCCTATTACTGTATTTTTACTTTATAGTTTTTTTTAGTAGTTTCTGAATAATGTCATTTTTAAATAACCAAACAATATGTTAGGACCTTTAGCTTTTCTGTGAATATTTCTGACAGTCTGGTGTTGTGTAAAGTAATAAAGATAGATGCATTTGCATGTCTCTATGTAAATTGTTCTAGTTTGTATAATAAGAGGTGTGTGTGTGTGTGTGTGTGTGTGTGTGTGTTTAGGTGTTTGGACACGGTAAAGCCAATGGGGAGCCTACTTGGGCCCTACTGCTCACTGCACTCATAGCAGAGCTGGGAATTTTAATCGCATCGTTGGATTTGGTGGCTCCCATTCTCTCTATGTAAGAATTTAACTTATATTCTGATATGCTGTATAGAATCATACACTCACGTGAATTCACACTGTACAATGACACTGTAACTGATATGGAGCTGGTGGATTTGAGCCACTGAATTGTTGACTTGGCAGAACGCTTAGAACTGCGTCATGTTCGAAATTAAATCTCCACCCTAGTCTTAACTGACTTGCAGATTGGGACGTTTTCTTCAAGAATTTCCTTGTATTTTGATGCATCCATCTCGCCCTCAAACCCGTCTGATAAAAAAGTCCCTGCTGATAAAAATCATGATGTTGCCACCCCCATGATTCACAATGGTTATGAGGAATTTTGGGTTTCTACCGTTTCCATGTTTTCTGAGTCTCCTAATCTGTTTTCTTTCTGCTAACATCACAAATCCTTCTTACAGGTTTTTCTTGATGTGTTACCTGTTTGTAAATTTGGCTTGTGCTGTGCAAACTCTCTTGAGAACCCCAAACTGGAGGCCACGTTTCAAATATTATCACTGGTAAGTGTGCATGCAGTTTGGAATTGTTTTCAAACGTGACATTTTCCAAATTTTGCTTTACCGGTCTAACTATGTATGGTAAAATTAAATTTGGTTTTATTGATTAAACAATGCCATAATGAACAGCATTTTAGCTTTTAAATGGAACAGGCATACATGCACCTGTCTATTTCTCAGGGCGCTGTCGTTCCTTGGAATGAGTATGTGTCTGGCTTTAATGTTCATCTCGTCCTGGTATTATGCCATCATAGCCATGCTCATCGCTGGCATGATCTACAAATACATCGAATACCAAGGGTGAGCGATGGTTTGAAATACTTTTAACTTAATTCACTGAGATGTCTGGAATAGCATCAAGGTATATGGTTTTTTATGATTTGTCACAGAGCTGAAAAGGAATGGGGAGACGGGATCCGGGGTCTTTCACTTAGTGCTGCTCGATACGCTCTGCTTCGTTTGGAAGCCGGACCGCCTCACACCAAAAACTGGAGGTTTGTCCTGTTATCATTTCAAACAAGTGAAATCTGTGTGATCTGGATATTGTCTTTTGTTTTGTTGTTTAGTTTTTAATTTTATTATTGTTATATTTGACTTTACAAGCACCCCTTTTTTGTGGATACTTACCGGTGTGTGTTAACTAAAAATTCTTGAAGAATTAATGATTCTTGTTTGATTTCTGGTTCGATTCTATCCTTACACTGAATTAACAGGGTCGTTCTCACCATGTTTTCAGACCGCAGTTGCTTGTGCTGCTAAAACTGGATGAAGATTTGCATGTCAAATATCCCAGAATGCTAACCTTTGCTTCACAACTAAAAGCGGGAAAAGGCTTGACGATTGTGGGATCAGTAATCCAGGGCAACTTCCTGGACAGCTATGGAGAAGCTCAGGCCTCAGAACAGGTAATATGAGTCTATCATTTAGAACAACTGGAAACATGAACTTGACCTGGATCTTTGTGTTCATAGAAAAACTGTTGTGTGTGTTTCAGACCATAAAAAACATGATGGAAATAGAGAAAGTAAAGGGATTCTGCCAGGTGGTGGTTGCCTCAAAGGTGCGCGAAGGAATTGCCCATCTCATTCAGTCATGTGGGTTGGGTGGGATGAAGCACAACACAGTAGTTATGGGTTGGCCATATGGCTGGAGACAAAGCGAGGATCCTCGAGCATGGAAAACGTTTATTAGTAAGTATCCATCATGTCATTATCCATTGTTTTCCTTTAAGTAGTCTTGAATTATTTGAGGTCAAAAAAAAAAAGGAATTGATTTTGAAGATGCCCATTTCATAATTGAATATTTTTGGTGGATAATGGCTCAAATGAAAGTAGACACTGAATAGAAATTACAAAAAAACAAAAACAGTTATTTTCTCACACAAATATTTCTATCTTCAAGGTTAATGTTTATATCAAACCTATTTCTTCTCTCAGAGATCCCCAGAGTTCTCGTATCTAAAGCATATAGAATTTGAAAGTGTTATCTTCAACTGCCTAAATTGGCTGTAAGGTTATCCAACAGACGTGAAACCACACGTCTCACACTGATAACCAACAATGTCCTGGCTTATTTTATATCATACTTGCAGTCAAAAAGAATTCATTTGTTTATAGTGATTGATAATGTTAATGTCCGATATGTCGATTTGCATTCCACCAGAGGAATGGAACGTAAGTGTACTGGCAATAAGGGTTAAAGTAAAATTGTCATGTGCATATTCTTGGAAACACATTGAGTTCATAAAACTAAACTCTTACAAAAGCCCTTTATGACAACTGACATAAAGTAGAATAGAAGATACCAGTATCTGTCATAGAAACTCACATTTACAGCATTTAGTAAACATCCTTATCCAGAGCGACTTGCACTTTATCTCATTTTATACAACTAAGCAATTGAGGGTTGAGGGCCTTGCCCCGGGGGCCCGGTGGTGGCATCTTGGGGACCCGGGATTTGAGCTGGCAACCTGAATGGTAGTCTAACACCTTAGCCATTATGCTACCAAATCCCTCAGATTTGATGTCACCCATTTCTGTGAATCTAAGGTTGTGTTATAATACGCTCTGTGACAAATTAATTCATTTCATGAGCTCAGAGTACTTCTAAATTAGCAGTAAAGTTCTTTTTTATTTATTTCATACTCTATGACATACTGCTGTACAATAATACATAACATTTACGGTTGGTTATGTTTGCAGTTTTTTTCTTGCACTTTGTTTTAATTAGGCTTAAACATATTAGTGTGATGGTGCTGATGATGTAAAATAGATTTGATATCTTTCTTTCTTTAGCATAGCTAGAAAAGGGTTATAAATATTCATGTAGGCTTAGGCAGGTCAGTGTTTATAGTTTGTCATATCGGATGTAGATTATATGAACACCCTACTTAAGTAAATATATCCTTAATGAATTTATCTGGACTTATTTTTTATTTTATAGACACAGTTCGGTGTACCACAGCTGCCCACCTGGCACTGATGGTGCCAAAGAATGTGTCGTTCTACCCCAGCAACTATGAACGCTTCACCGACGGACACATCGACGTGTGGTGGATAGTCCATGATGGAGGAATGCTCATGCTTCTACCTTTCCTTCTCAAACAGCACAAGGTTCTAGATTTGGTCTTTTAATACGAAACACAAACATTGTACACAACCTTTGTGTGTAATTCATTAATGTTGCCAAAATGACAATGAGATGTGGATCATATTCATTTGCTATTCCCAAGCATCTTGCATAGCTGCCCTACGTTTACCCCCATCCTCCTTGTTCATTTGAGCATTCCACCGTGTTGTACATGTGGAGTTAATTTTCAGCACTCATTATTTGTGCTAATTAAAACTAAATGTTCTCTTAAATTACTTCCAAATGCTATGTTGTTTAGGTATGGCGTAAGTGTAAGATGCGTATTTTCACCGTGGCCCAGATGGATGATAACAGTATTCAGATGAAGAAGGACCTGGCAACCTTCCTATACCAGCTCAGATTAGAGGCAGAGGTGGAGGTGGTAGAAATGGTAAATAAAACGGCATCAGCAAAATATTTAATTAGCTAAAGCCTGTTTAAGATCAAAGTTTGAATTGTGTTAGCTCTGTACCATGTTTTTTTGGCCTACTTATATAAAAAGCATGCAAGGTCATGGATCTTTGTTGTTATTTGTAGCATGACAGTGACATCTCTGCATACACCTATGAGAGGACACTAATGATGGAGCAGAGGTCACAGATGCTGAGGCAGATGAGATTGTCTACAGCTGAGCGGAACAGAGAAGTGTGTCCATCATATCTATTCAATTCACTGCCATCTTATTCTATGCATTATGTAGCATTGTGTTGATGCAGAAATGTCTTGAAATAATGAGTAAAACCACAAGAGGGAACATTTTGGAATGTTATCACTAATCAATGAATAGGTGGTGAATTGGATGTGGACTGAACCGGAAGTAGATTATTTTCAAATAATAGCAAATAAAAGCATATAAATAGCAATATTTTTTTTTTATTTTGTTTACACCACAGGAGCAATTAGATTTTTATGGAAAACCACAAAGACCTGAAGGCATTGGAGATTCCTTAAATCCTTCCTTAAATATTAAACAAATACAGAAAACTATAAAGGATTACACATATATTTTTGTCTGCTATACAAATCTTTATATAAGTAGTTACTAATATATTATAACGAGTAAAGAGTTTATTACATGAACCTAGTCGGTGCTGTTACAGTAAATTATTCAGCACCATCCGACCAATCAGGATAGATCCTTCAATGGTATTGTGGAGCAATCACTCATACTCTCACTAATGGCTATCTCTTAACATAAACATGTGCGGTTTTGTTTCCTGGCTGATGTCTTGGTTGTTCTTAACAGGCCCAGTTAGTGAAGGACAGACACTCATTGGTGCGAATGGGCAGTATGTACTCTGACGAAGAAGAGGAAACTCTAGATATAGTGCCTGAGAAGATCCAGATGACGTGGACCAAAGATAAGCTGGATACAGAGAGACGAAACCGCAACAATGCTCCAGAGAACTTCAGAGAGCTCATTAGTCTTAAACCGTGAGTACTGAAGCCAAAGTGTATTAGTACGTTTCTAATTTGCTTTGAATCTCATCACAGTAACTTGAGATAGCATCAGTCATTTTAGCTTTTTTAACACAATGCTAGCAAAAATGCGGATACTATTTTTTAGCGATATAAGCTCCTTAGAAACATTTATTCCACTTTGCTCACAGGGAATATGACAGTAAAATATATGGTCAAGTTTCTGCTTTATTTATTGTTTTTTTGGGCGGGGGTTTTTTGCTGATATTTTTTATCTGTGAGACAGAGATCAGTCTAATGTGAGACGGATGCACACAGCAGTGAAGCTCAATGAAGTCATTGTGAACAAGTCCCATGATGCCAGACTGGTTTTGCTGAACATGCCTGGGCCTCCTCGCAATCCTGACGGCGATGAGAACTGTATCCTTAACACTACTTTATAAGGACATGAATTTAATTTAAGGTGTAATCAATATCCTGGCTTAAAAAATACCAAGTTGTAGCAACTCTGATGATGTGAAATGTATTTGGGAGCAGTTGTATCTCACAGCAGTGACTAAAATATTGAGAAGTATGAGAAATTCATATAAAGTAGACCGGGCAAGGATGATGTGGTTGCATGTCATAAAACGTTAGATGAATTAAGCAGAAGGTGATGAATGATCATACATGAATTAATCCTACTCATAAATTTGGTAGCATTTTATATCACTAAAGTGGTGTATGACCACGTTGGCTTCCCATAAGAAAATTGGGATTATGGAATACTTATTAATCTCATGGAGAAACAATGAATTTAATAGTATTAAGATTATTATGAACAGCACTATCAGACTCTGAATATCCGAATCCTGTCTTTTCCCTAACATGGACATGTTTAGATATGGAGTTCCTGGAGGTGTTGACAGAAGGTCTTGAGAGAGTGCTGCTTGTCAGGGGTGGAGGCCGTGAGGTCATCACCATCTACTCATAACTAACCATATTGCCCGATTTGCCCCAGAGAGGCTAAATGGGAGCTATATCAAATGTTACCTGAATATGACATTAGATATGAAATATCAACATTGGGTGGGATACATTTATACCACTCAGAATTTCATGATGCACATGAATGAATGCACACATCTGGCAGTCAATTAATGGCTGCAGCCTTATGGTATTCAAACACACACACACACACACACACACACACAGACTGTCATCAAAACGACATGGGTTAAGGGCAGATTTTTTGGGACACGGTATGAGGTGAACATTATGTACATTAGTTGTGTTAAAGTTAGTCATGTGTTACACTTTAATCAGTTTAGTGACCAATAACACATCAAAACCTCTTCATTTCTCAGCCTATATGAGATGTGGTACATTAGCAGTTAAGGTGTTGGACTATTGCTCAGAAGATTATGAGTTCGAATCCCAGGTTCACCAAGCTGCCACCGCAGTGCCTTTAATTCCATTACTTGCTATACACTCCGATAAAAAATGTGCTTAAAAATTAGCTTAACATCAGAATCAAATAACTGAGTTGAGAAGCAAGGAAGCAAAGCACAAATCTATTAAATCTCCCACAGTTACACTAATACTTCTTTTAAAACAACACAAACACACACCCACAGAAAAGAGATTAATTTCCAGTAAAACCTGTAAATCAGATCTTTTGATTACAGGATCAGATTCTTATTTTGATAATACAGCATTAAGGCTTTTTTTGGGGGTTGCTACCACTTTTGCATCCAGGTGGTCAAACAATTTGAATGAACTTGAACTGCAAAACACACACACACACACACAAAACACATTGCAATTAAACATTACATTTGGTGAAGACCCAAATCTGCACTAAGGTGTATTTCAGCTGAAAAGAAACTAAATTTGTTTACTCGAAAGACTGATGCCAGCTCATCTGCTTCTCATTAGAAACAGAAACACCATCTTAAAGCATTTGTGGTTAAATTACTGTTACTGTGGGCAGAAATACACTGTAAACAGGATGTTATTAGTCTGCACAGAGACATAAACCTGCATTGACATAAATCTTGAGAAATGAGAAATGGTATATAATGTTAAAACATTATATAAAGCTAATTCAGACCAGCTGTGGACACATCTGTATTGTACATGTGTTTCTTTAAGATTTTTTTTTTTCCCAATGAGCTTTAGTCCAAACAAATATCTGGAGGAGTTTGAAAAGTTGATGTTTTTTATTTATTTCCTTATTTATTTGCTTTTACTCCCCGTTGGTTTAAGAGCACCAGGTTATAGATAATGGTCAAAGAAAGAACATTGAGTTTATTCATGATTTTGGGTGAAAACGTGTTATAAAATTATTTTATAACTTATGTCTTTTTTGTACTAGATTTTTGAACATTTCAAAGAAATATAAAGTTTGTAAATTTAAAGATGAGGTTTGTTCATACTTAGGCTTCCATACAACACGCAAGGACAGCTGATACACTTTTTTAAGGCCACAATAAATGTACAGTTGAATATGTATGTAAAAGTGAAAATGAAAGACATTAAAAAATGTAAGAAAAGAACATAAGACTCAACTGTGTTTGCATGTTGATGCTTGCTTTTTCTTGTGTTTAAAAATTCAGTGATAAAAAGCAGAACACTCACAAACCAGAGATTCGTGATTCACCATCCAAGTTTCCATCCGACTATCATACCCAGGTCTTGCTTTTATTAATGTATTATTCTTAAATCATCATTTCTTTCCATCTTATCGGTGGTCTTTTTGAAGGAGTAGCCGTTTTAGTACTGGAAACAAAAATGTACTGCGAACAAAAATTCACAAGGAATATATTATGACTAAAAGCAAACAAACATAATCACTGTGACCACCCTGTAGTGGACTGTTTTCCTACGGCAGCGTGTTCTATATAATATTTTATTTGTTTTATACCACAGCAATTTGTCAACGATTAGGATTTTAATATTTCTAATGAATGGCACAGTGAAATGGAGCTTGGAGCATTATAGAGAAATTAAGGAAGAACTGCAATCTTTCCAGTCAGAAGTCAAAAAACTTGTTTAATTGGTCAAATAATAAAAACAGTAGGAAAAATCACAAAGAGAATATGAAATATAAATAATAAAAAAGTAACAACAGACAATAAACTCCTTTAGTATGAAATAAATGGCAGTATTACGTGATCGTAACAGAGTGCGTGGGACTGCTATGTTATGAAAAGGTGTGAAATGTCATAAAACTGATTAAAGGTGTTTCTTTTGGCATATTCTCAAATCAGTCACAACTGTTTGGATCATAGAAATGAGGAAAGATTATAATAAAAATAATAATCAAACTCTTGCACGTTATCTGGATAGCAACTTTCTGTACTGTACTACACATGTGATTATTTTATAACATAAACCAAAATATGAATAATGACAGATAATTAGACATGTATTATTATTATTATTATTGTTATTATTATTATTATTGTTATTATTAATAATAATAACAATAATAATAATAATATATTAGTATATTATTAATACACTTCTTAATCACTAGTAGACACTGAAAAGCTCACAGTTTAGCTCTCTGTGACTGCTCATATATAATAAATATTAATAAATAATGACAATACAGATACTTGTCTGTAAAGCTTGGATTTAAACCTACATTACAAAATGTGTGTAGTTATTTATGTATGATAATGATATAAATATACTGTATATCAATGAAAACCGTCCATGCCAATAGAAGATGACAGCAAACTGAATTCAATTGTGATACCAAAAACTGAGCAAGAGCTTGAAGGTAGAGAAAAAGACAAGAAAAACCCTTTCATGTGGTTTTTAATTATAATACGATTATAACCACATGCGTTTAAACCTGTACTCAAGTGTGTTTCAGGTCAGACTGCCTGAAAGCTAATAACTGTATCTGATAGCATGCTAGTATTAGAGTGCTTTAATTTAGCTAACATTAACATAACGTCGGCATTCATGAAGCTCATCTCCTAAGAAAGTGTGGCTTGCTGAGATTACAGAGATGTAGATAAAACGTCATGTCACCTCCTGAAGAAGTTTAAGACCATAGGAGCTAGTATCAGGGTTGTTATTTTTTATCATGGTTGTAAAATTGAATGAAGTCGATCTCAACTCAATTCTCAATAACCAAAAACAAATATAGGTGTTATAAATTATTATAAATATATCTTATAAAATGTGTTGCTACAATTTGAACCCAGGACATACTCAAACATCTATATCTGTATGAGTGGAAAGTTCAGAACATGAATGGAATTGAGGACAAAGTAAGATCGAATTCGGAACAGGTGCACACGTTAGGTAACAGACAAGTATCAAGACACAACCAGAATACAGACACACAGGTAAACAGGCAATGTAATCAAAACGCTCATAACAAAATAGTATCGCACTCATCGTATGGGAAAGCCAGGAATATGCTGAGAAGGATGAAACACTCAGGTTATAAACAATTTTCTTCAATTCATAAATGCTTCAGTATGTTACTTCACTACAAGGAGTACACAAACTAGTTATGAGTTTTTGACAGTCTTCAGACTTTAATGAATTACTTTTTTAGCGTCCGTTCGGATATACAGGTTTACGTAGCGGCATGAAGTGGAAAAAAGAGAATAGTCCAAAACAGAGCACCTGAGCTTAAAAGATCACTTGCTCGCGTACCGGATGACTTGACCTTTCTGGAGATATCCGGACGCGCCAGCACCAAACGGCATTCGTTTTGGGCCTCTGCAGGGGAGATTACCACCTCACTGGGACGAGTGTTACGCAGTTCATCACGTATCTGTACAGAAGCACAACAAGACAGAAAAGGGTCATCTTTTAGTAAGACTTTTGAAAACGCATGCTACAAACAATGATATTGTCACAGTCTGGGATTAGAATGGAACGTGGTACTGTGGAAACAGATGGCATTAATGATAGAGTTCAGAGAGATGTGTAAGTGTAAGAGACACATGATTATAATCTTGAAGGCTTGAGCAGAATAGCTGTTTATGGTGGACGATGTATGCCGTATTTTTCACCAAAACAAGCTCGTGCCTCTGTTATATGGTGTGTTTGCCATACAAGCTGTTACTGTAGATACAATAATAGTAGTATAATAACAAGTAAATTATTATAAAGCTAGTACAGGATCAAGAATTCAGTGGAGCAGTGGTGTGTGTGT
>JAOTRN010000036.1:4238247-4248904 GCA_028566695.1 Bagroides melapterus
TTCACGGAGAGCAGAAGAGATAGAACGCCTTATTTTACGCCTAATGTTCTTTCATGATGGCATGCAATTCTTCCAAAAAGCACAGATTTCGAGATTTGTTCCCACTTGAATATTCGTACCGCAGATGAAGAAATGTAAAAATACAGCTGAACCTAGTGCCACAATAACAAGCGACATATGGGCTAGCACAACGGGTCGGTGGTACTGAAAGAATTCTTCTGTGTGAAAGAAAATCTGTGATTATGATTTTTAATTATGATTATGTAAATGACTCAATTAAGAATTCAAAAATAAAGTAAAAAATAAAGATTATAGGCTGTATTATTAAATAGTCTGTTCTTTATTAAGTATATTTTATTAAACTTCTCTGTTCATCTTACTTCTTTTTTTATCTGTTGTGTTTCAGTATCCTTACGTTTTCTTATTTCATCATGTTTTGGAATAAACATTTTTATGTTTTTATTACATTTTAAAGCACTTTGGGTTCCAGGTAACAGCTTGAAACGTTCTCATAAATATATATTTTACTGTTATGTTTTCTAACACGCATGCTGAGATTTTCGTTACACCTTACGAAAGCTTGAGAAAAATTTAAGAAGGGCTGTTGGTGAAGGGCACACGATCAAGATGGAAGTGAGGAACAATTTGAAGTGAAAATTGTCTGAAGAATATCAGAGCGTATCAGCAGTGCATTCATCATTGTTCTCAGTCTCCAGGATCAAGTCACGAGCCAGCAAGCAAAAAAGGTGTTAATGCGAGATCGTTTGTCGTATAAAGCACAAACCAAGACCATCGCTACGTCCCCGTGTCAGACTGACCTCGTCAGTACAACTTGTTCTTCCTTGAGCTAGCATCTAAGGCCAATTTAGCACCATAGATAAAAAAACAGATGTTATACCATAAAGATTTACTGAAAGGTAGGAAAAGCAACTTAAGAACCAAACTGCATTAAAGGATAAGTGCATGCTTTTTAGAAATCACATGAAAATGCTTAATAAAGAGGGAAAACATTTATGTGTAGCTGTACAATGGGCAAAAGAAAATAAAAAATATAAAACTTCCCCTTCTTAAATACTGCAATATCAGTATATAGTCCAGCATTGTTTTATTTAAAAGGCCTTACTGTGCCTTTCATTTTATGAAGCCTTATTTTGTGCTTATGAATAGCACTGCTCTCTGCTCTTCTGGCTCAAAATAAACTGAATATCAATAAAGTTAAAGTTTAGAGCTGAACTTTTTTTGGTGTATTAACACCAAGTTATTAATCATCCATCTATATTGTTTACATGAGGTAAAGATCGTACCAACTGCATGTAGCAGGTTGAGTTTATTTTAATAGTGGCCAAGTATATGGGAGGGGCTTATGGTATATTATGTCAAACTATTTCCTGAGGAGAAATACCCCAGGTGGCGTAGTCGGGATTATCATATAATTTTTGTAGCGTTGTACTTTCCTAATTAGACTCGCTTGTTCCTGATTTTGCCACTTGTCTAAATTTCCATGGCGTAAAACAGAAACAAAGTGAATAGTGTGCTGCAGTCTACTAACAAACTCGTACCTGTACTCTCTTTGAGGTAATAATTACTTTCAGTTGTGACTGGAAAAGGCGTCTGGATTTTGTACTGTACACCTTCTTTTAGGAAAGTTCCGTCATTACCCTACCGTATACAGGATATCTGTCACGTGTGGGTTGAGTAAACGCTTCTTGTAAAGTTAAGTAACAGGTAAAAAAGGTCTCTGTTTTGAATCAGAAACCGCCTCAGTTTAATGATGGTTCAGTGAGGGTGTGAATTATAAATATACAGTCCGACAATTGTGTATTGATTCGGAGGTTGTTGTCCTGAAGGCCACATGTAGTTGACATCTCTCTTTGAATGTCTGAAAGCTTCATGAAGCAAAATCCAGCTGGATCTGGAACATCTCCTAGTCCCACATCCCAGCAGTTGTTATGATCTTATGTCTTATAGGTATATTATATCCACAAATATCCACTTCATTCATTTCTGTCAGTTAGCTAGTGCTAGGTATGAACATCATAGAACAGAAAATCATGCCATAGTAGAACAATTTGTTGTTTCCTAGAGAACCTTTCAGTTATGGTTCTTTAAAACTTCCCTTAGTATTGTCTAAAGAACCATCCCACTACAAAGAACCTTTTGTGCAATAAAAACGTTCCGTCGGTGTTAAAGTTTCTCCGTAGAACAGTTCACCCGGACAAAGAACCTTTATTTTTAAGAATGTAAGAGTTTAGCAGGAATTGTGTTCTCTTAATGTTTCCAATCAGTTCTACAATCGTTAATAAAATGTCCTTCCATTCCACTCTTCCATTCCATTCATCCCTTGAAGATTCAATGTAGAACCTGATTACAGGAAGTTTCACTCCCAGGAAGACCTTTCCAGCTATTTTTCTTTTGCACACTATAAAACTAACTCTCTTCCTGATTTGCCACGTCACAAAAGTCCTGGGATCACCCCGTACATGTATTCCTTTATGAGTTTCCTCCATGTTTTTGTGTGGAATTTCTCCAGTTTCTTCCCACCTTATTTGGCTGGGTAAACGAACTCGCCCCTAGGTGTGAATACGTGGATGAATGCGCATGTGCTTATTGCCTTGCGATGAACTGGCATCTCATCAAGGCTAAGAGTGTGTTCCTGGGATAAGATCCTGAACCACCATAAACCTGACCAGGATAAAGCAAATAAATAAATTAATCTTATGTTTTGATTTCCCCAGAGTTTGACTTTCCAGTATTACAGACAGACTCATAAACGAGCTTGAAACGTGTAATTATCACTTGCAATGTGAGTTCAGATATTGATTTGTGGTTATTTATGTATTCAAGGGATCCCTTGTTATTTTCGTAACACCAGTTGTGCTGTGTGAAGTGTTCTGCAACGAGTGTTTAGGGAATAAGAGTCCGGTGAAATGCTCTTAGAGAACTGACATGTGTTGCAAGATCTTTCATCTTCCAGCAATTAGAGTCATGCGAAGATTTTTAGCAAGAGCATGTAAGTGATTAAGCAAGACCTCAGTGTCGTTAAATCATCCTGGACTTCAGGCACAGCCAAAACAAGCCAGGCACATACTTATTAACTATCATAAATAAACTTAATAAAGCTAGGCACATTGTTATTAACTCTCCTGATAAATATGAATTTGGGCAAATATATATATATATAAAGATTTATCTATTCTCCGGGAATTTTTTTCCTTTATACTTATTTAATTGTTAAACATTGGGAAGTAAGGGCAAGAAGACATCTGTTTCTAGTTATTATAGTATTTCACTGTGTGTGTGTGTGTGTGTTAGTATCTGAAGAGTTCAGTGTAGTTTTCATTATGCTTTATTATATTGTGCAGTTTTGTAGTTTCAGCAGGTGAGCTATTTGCTGGACAGATTCTGCGTGCATGTGTAAACATGAGCTAGGATTTAATAAGTTGTGTGTGTGTGTGTGTGTGTGTGTATGTGTGTATATGTGTGTATGTGTTTGAGTGAGAGAGAGAGAGAGAGAGAGAGAGAGAGAGAGAGCTTTCGAGAACATGGTGACAGACAGACATACACATACACACACACTTTATAACACATCTTATATCTTAGGTGTACTAGATGTTTTAATGAATAATTACAGGTGATGGATATGATGAGTAGGCAGCTATGTTGGATCCTGTACATTTTCAAGACTGTATATCATGGCTTACATAACTGGTGTACTCTGTACTTACACAAGAGGGATATACGATATCCTTCCCTGTCCTGCCTTAATCCTACTTTCTGTCAGTGTTTAGTTCTTTAAGATGAAGTCTTGAACAAAAAAAAACATACATGCACGTAAATATCCTGGTCAAATGGATCCAAATGTCCACAAATCATATTTTAATCAGATTTTGAATCGCAAATTGAAAGAAGTCAACTTTGATATGTATTTTTGCATTCAGATGGCTGAAAACCTTTTCTCCTGAAACCAGATACGATGAAAAACGGACTTCTTGCCAAAAAACATTATGGCAAAAGATCGAATGTTGTTAGATAACTCTGACAGGACGGATAAACAAAACGCAGAAGGCAAAGTAAGGACAGCATGTCCATCTGTTTTTGGTAGCAAGTACTTTTCATATTGACATTATGAAAAGAAACCGGTATAAGGAAATGCGTCTAAATCTTGAGAAAGCCTAAAGAAAATGCCAAGAACATATAAAACTGTCATCGAGGCTATTTTGTGGAATAAACCGATTTAATTTGTAACTTAGGAACTCATAAAAAAAAAAATGTTAAACGCTTTTGGATGGATAGTTAAAAAAATGATTGCAGAATGAATGAAGGTGTCTTTAATTATACTAAGAATTTCAGTCAGGTTTGGTATGTTGAAATGCGTTAATGCTCGTGAAGCCACCAGTCTGCATGTGCCTGCATGTGTGGTTTTCACTCACTGTTCAGACTCAGCATCGCCTTTCAGTTAGGACTGTTATTTCTGGATGGAAGTATCCACGGTGCTCGGTGCTGCAAGAACAAAATCTGAATCACTCATCCAAATGTTCACTTGTGTTTTCATATGCTTCATACACACACCCTTGCCTTTCTCATTAGGTTGTGCATCTTGGCAGGTTTTTTTGGAAGCCTGGGCCAATGGCTGTTGAAAAAAAAAAAATCTTATACTGGAAAGCTTAAATGTTCAGCTCAGTGTTTTAGATGTCGTAGATTACGTTGTTTTTACTTCAAAGAGTCGAGCTTTAGCTACATCCTGGCACTGGGACAAACAGGTGAAAAATAGCTCCTTGTGTTCATCTTTTGCCCAGGCACAGCTCTGGGACAGGTCCAATAGTGTCCAATTCAACCATTCAATCCAAGATGGGAAGAAAAAAGTGAAAGTTACACTCCACAGAAAATCTTTTAATCTGTGTTGCACTTTACCATCATAGTCGTGCAAAAGGGTGGGGTATATTTCTATTTCAGTTACTGTGTTTGGAAAACTGAGATCAAGGAAGTTATTTTTAACACAAAGTGAACTACCTATTCCAGTAATCTGCTATTTTTCAGTAAATTGCGCGTGATAAGCCTGAGATAAGGGGATTTTTTTTTTCTCTGTACATACAGTATTATATAACACAAGAGATGCTCTGATTTATGCAGGTAAGAATACGGGCGAGTAAAATGTATTTGTTTTGATTAGACGTGTACCCAAGCTTTAAACTGTAGATGGGGTTGTGTACATTATTATTATAATTTATCCTCACTTGTTTTTTTTAGACTTGTTTAGTAGTCTGTGCTGCTCTCTGTGAAATGCTGTATTGTGTATTGTACTGTATTGTACTGTATAGTGGTGAGTAATTTAATTAATCTTGATTTTTTGTAATTTTTGATATTTCTTTTTTTTTTTATATTAAACCCTTTGTATTACGTTTCCTGTTCTGTAAAACTTTCAGACAATGTGCTGTATACTGTAAAAAGCACTATAAAATAAATTTGAATGGAATTGAATTGTTGTGTAGCGTATTGTATTGTAGTGTAGCATATTGTTCTGTCTTGTAGTATATTGTTCTTTCTTACACATGCACTTTAAGTGAAGCTGTGTGATTGTACTTATTCCCTAGTTCTTTGTTGTTGTACGTACCATCGTTATGTGCGTCTTTACCTGACACCATGGTCCTGGAGGAACGTTCTTTCAGTTCACTATGTACTGCACCAGCTACCTTTACAACTATAAATAATAGGGTTTTTTTTTTACATGACTTGAAAAACACAAAGAGGAAGTGATTCCCTCGCATCCCTTTTAGGACATAAGCCTAGGAACCCCCTTTTTTCTTGCGTAGGGATTCTCTGAGGCTTTTTCCAACTCCTGGAATGAACATAAAGGTTGCTTCAAGGAAAACACTGGTTTGAGTAGAATTTCAATCGAACACTAGTGTGGTGGAAGTCAGAGGGTCCTGCCGAGGTTCTATGTAGTAGAGTTTTAGAGAAAGTTCAAAGTTTTTAGAATGTTAGAATTGTTAACCATCTACAGAACCCACAATCGTGCAGTAATTATGTAATACCATACAGGGTACAAACAGAAGGTCAGTGTAACATGTGAGACAGTGGATAAGGGCAAGAGAAGACCCCATCTGAAATTAAAGTTCGTGTAACAGTCAAAATATCAGATAGTAGAAAGTTTAAACCCAGAGGATGGATCCAGAACACCAAGACAAGATTTGACTTATGGCAAGTTCAAGTATGTGACAGTAGGAAATATCATGATGACTGAATGTCCATGAACTGCTTATGAACCAGAAAGGGGCTAGGAAATCCCTTCAGAGGTGACTATCAGGGCACTCAGGGGTGAGTATCAGAGGTCACAGAAGGGGAAATGTCTGCTGTCCAACAGAAATATATTGCTAAGTATTATAGACCTGTCTGCTTATGTCCAACAAGATTTCTCTGATTACTGTGTTAGGATGTGCTGGATACCAGTAACAGGATTCAAAAAGTCCAGTGTAAAGAGCCTAAGAACCAAAAGGTTTGTTCCTCTTAATCAACTGTGCCGAGATTCCAAGTTTTTAGTAAAGGTTGTAGTATAATTGATCCAAATCCTAAGAACACTGAGTGTAGTTAAAAATCCAGGTTAAAGTACTTAATTTCTTCACAAACTTAACCCATAAGGTAACGTGTAACACATAAGAATAGTATGTACAGTAACATAAGACGTAACACAAGAGAATAGAACAAAAGGTATAAAAAAAAGTTAAATAAAATACAGTAAAATGGAATTCGATATAAAAAACAGTTGAAGAAACTCTCTCTCTCTCTCTCTCTCTCTCTCTCTCAAGAACAGTACAATGACTCTTTTTGAATAATGTGCATATGTGTACAGTTAAATGTTCCAACATTCTTTTATTCTCATACTTCTCCTGTCCTCCGTGGCCGTCTGAACCCATGTAACACCTCACACACAGCGATACGCCTTGGTATTAAAACCTACTTCAAATGAATGCATCCGTGTCAGTTTACAATTTGAAAATAAATCAAACCTTTGCCTTTTCCCACAATTAGACAGCTGGCAAAACAGGGATGGAATAAATCTTTCACTCTGCACCTGTTTTTAATTTGATTTTTCCTCGCTGTCCCACTTCGTCTCTGTATTTCACACTTAAACAGATCAGCATTTTGCAGCAAGGCCTGGATTTTATTAGTTGCTGTGAAATTAGTGTAATCCTTGTTTCCAACCATTTTTTTTTTTTGCCTGTGCAAGGCTTTTATTTTGTTTGTTTGTTTTTTTTTGCCTGTTCACAATTTATATATATAATTTATATTTTTAGTGTAACATAAGATGATTGTGTCCTTGGGGCTCAAATTTATCTGCTTTGCTTGTACCTTTATGCACACACATGTCTATTTCACGAATTAATGCCATTTAATCCATCTCTTGCTGACGCTATTAGATACTTCAGGTGTGAGTAAAAACAGATGAAAAGAGAGAACGCCGAAAACCTGAACTTAACCTCCTAAATCTCTTAATGTTCATTTATAGTCTGAGGAGAACAGATGTGCTCTGAGAGTGTGGGAAAGTCATGCTTTACCTTTGTACTCATGTAATAAAATATAGGTCAAAAACACGTGAGGTAGATTGAATTTGAGCTGAAAGATTTGATTAGCAGTGTTGGGCTAGTTAAAGCAGTCTTAGCCATTGTATAAATGTCTTGGCATGACCTACAGTATAGAATTGCATTAGGATTATGGGATATTTATGCATGTCATTTTCTTCTTGTTTATTTCATTTATTTTTTTCCTCATCTATAATAGTAAAAGCAACCGAATATGAACATTTTATTCGGATTGAAAAGATGTATTCTAAATGGAAACAAATCCATCTTTTTTTCTATGTTAATTAACGTGTGTTCTGCTCTACTCGAAACGATTCAAATTCAGAAAAGGAAAATAATATATTTTATATAATAAAAAACTTTAAAACCACAATAAAAATACTCTTCTCTTTCTTTTATTCTACAGTAAACCTCTTCAACATCTTTGGCTGTCTTACTGAGGCCACTGAGCTGCGTGTAGCTAGCTGGTTTAAATGAAACTACGAATTTGTTTATATTTTGGAATTCAATTTGTTAGAAAATATAAAAACACACACAAAAAAAATACTTTTAAAAAAATGTGACCAGTGTTTAAAAAAAAGAGGGGGAAAAAAAGACAAGAGAGCAATTAAGAACTGTTATGTGAGTGATGGAGCTGAGGTTGAGGAACTGGGACAGTCATGGCTCAAGGCTTTGAGGTTAAGGCTCTGGGTTGTTGATGGGAGTTTCAGATTTCAAGCCACAGCACTGCCAAGATGCCACTGTTGGGCCCTTGAGAAAGGCCCTTAACCCTTTCTGCTTGAGGGGCACTGTATCATATCTGCTCCTGAGCTCCAACACCAAGCTCCTCACTTGGGATATGTGAGCAAAAATATTCCAGTGTGCTGTAATGTAGCCGTGGCTATAATAATGGCTTTTATGCTACACATTTTTACCTCAGAAATTTTTTTCCCACACCAATATTTTGAAAGAAATAAAAATCTGATTTAGACCAAACCCATTTCTGATTTAAGTCTAAAGAAGTATATGAATAATTTGAGCCCTAAACAGAAATAGATTTTGTCATTGTGTCAGTGTTGTCATCACACCCACCTTCCAATCTCTGCACCAGACCTTACATACAGTAAGCTTGACAGAAAAAGTAGACATGAGATTCCTGATTTTTTATTTTTCCTCCCTTTTGGCTAAAAAAACAAATACGTTGAGAATATTGTGTGATTATCCCTTTTGTAATATGTTTCTTCATTGTCAGCTCAGGTTTAGGTTTTGACATGAAATTGTTTTTATAATGACTGCTTGCACATGGCATTTCATGCCTGATCCTGTTTGAGCAGTAAAAATGACTGACTTGCAAAATCCACACCATCATCACGAGGCAATGCCAAAATTTATTTATTTTCTTTCTTGTCATTTAAACCAGATGTTTTTTTTTGTCCTGGTAGAAAACTAATCTAATTTGCTATTATGCTTTCTGATGTCTCATTATACTATACCGAAATTATGGTTTGGCTTTAATAAAGCTTAGAAGACCAGTTTTTAATGCTAGCTTGCAAAACATCAAACATTCTATTCTATTCTTAATTCCAAAGCACACTTCCTCGTTGTGCACCATGCATGTTTTTCCAGATGTCAGAAACACAGTGGGACATTTGTTATAAAATCCAGTGAGGAATCAGTCATGCATGTTTTATACAAATAGTCCACAGCCTGTAAACTAGGGTAAAGAGCTCCTGTGCACTCATCAGAAATGTTTCGGACCGAATCTCTGGAACACGTCGCAACACAAACCTCAATGTGTTCTTTTGTGTAGCTGGACAATGTGTGCTCAGTTTATCTCTTTTAGTTTCAAGGCATCGTTGGAGAAAAAAAAGAAGAAGAAAGAAATACAGAGTAAATCGTCCCTCTCTTTCTATGCGTGTCTTCTGAATCACTGGCGACGTGTCACATTCGTGACGATTAAATTTGTTACACTTCCATTTTTCCACACAGGCTACTTAGGTGCTTGTTCAGTCTCAGTTCTGGCAGATCAACCTTTTCAAATAATCCAGAATGCAGCTTTCAACCTTCTCAAGTTCTCCAACAAGTTCTCAGGTTCTCCTTTGAGTTACTGCTGAACCAGCACCTACTAATCTCAAAGCACTTATCACCCTCACACTGCATCATGCTCACTATGATCATCCTGCTCCTCTGAACCTATTATCTCTCAGGCTTCAAGGAAGACCTGCATCAAGCCTCTTATCTTATACAGTGGTCAAACTGGTGGACAAGTATTGTGTGATGTACGCAGAATGTGCTGGTTAGCATCTACCTAGAAAAACGGTCCAAGGAAGGTCATGGTCTTCCAAGGCTCACCGATGCACATGGAGAGCGAAACGCCAGAGAAATTTTCCCAGAAAACGTGAAAGCTGTGACTGAACAAAATGCACTAACTCTGCTATAAGTCTATTTTATTAGAGGGCCTCCAACAGGTTGAGACATTTTTCTTGGAAAACTAATATATTATTCGTTACAAGTAGGCTAACAGTTAATACAGTTTCAGATGTAAATACTTTCTGTGCAAGAAGACATGATTTCCTAAAGGGCTGCCAAGTGGTGGCACAAAAAATGTCATTTGATTATAATAACAAGGTCAGCCATCTTTACAATACAAAGTTACAACTTTCTGGCTCACATTTATTGCAGTTGATGTTTCGGAAGCAGGAAAAATGGGAAAGCAGGTAATGTTCCCAGTATTCAGTGGTTAATAGCTACCAAAAGATCAAGGATAACTGGTGAGCCAACAAAAGCGTCACAGACGTCCAAGGCTCACTGATCTGTACGTGGGGTGAGAAGGCTAGCCCATCTGGTCCGATCTCACAGAACATCTACTGAAGCATAAATTCCTGAAATACTTTATGCTGGATATGATAGAAAGGTGTCAGAACACAAAGTGCATCACAGCTTAATTAAATTGTGATTGAATAACTTCTTCCTGGTTTGAGATATCTACTCATAAATAAAGTCTAAATAGTGAGAAATTCTCATTGTATCTCTTGACATTGTGGTCATTTGATTCTGAGTAACTCATATACCGGCGGAACAGTTTATCGGTATCTGTGCGT
>JAOTRN010000036.1:4294594-4304967 GCA_028566695.1 Bagroides melapterus
AATAATAAAAAATATAAAACAACTGGTGTTAGAGGGAAACTGCAGTACCCTGTCTCCTGTAGACTTTCCTGTGGTAAAAACATAAACTACTTTAGCTCTCGCTGTTACAAAGCGATTTGTAGCGATTTTTCTTTGTAAAGTCCGCGCTCTAAGTAAGCTGTGATGAGATGAGAGGATATTAGAGCAAACACAAAGAGCCCATGGGATTTGCCTTGCAGCTGTGACAACAGACAGAGCTGCTGATACAGAAAATGAATCAGTCCCTTCTGAAATGTTTTGACATTCACTGTGGCGAAGGCTCACTCACTTCCAGAATAGGGCACATCGTGTCTGCTGTGGTCCCGCCTAGATTGGTGCAGAACTTATAAAAGGCCTCAAGATAAGCCTGGAAAAGCACAAAAGAAAAAAAAAAAAAAAGTCATTTTCATTTTGTGCTGATTCATTAATTTAAAGAGTCTCCTTGAAAGGCGAGTTGTGGTTGTTACCTTGTACAGAGTGTTACGTATGATCTCTATGTTCATCTCATCCAGATCCTGCTCAGAGATGCAATCCTGGAAGAAAGCAGCTGAAACCAGATGGATGTGTAAGTAATGTAGTACCGTCGTTCTATGAATGCTGAAGCAATTAACACCAGGTTCACTCAGATAATAACAAAGCCTTGGTTGTAAATTTAACATTAACATACACTGCTAAAATTGACTGAGCCACTTAGTCAACCTAATATAATATCTTACCTAATGGTGTATCAACCAGGATGGCGTTGTAGAGCTCAGCAGGGGTTTGGGCAATGTTGACGGCTTCCATCTGCTCAAAGCTGCCCAGTGGGTGGCATTTAGGCACCAGCTCTGAGATAGCCCTCTGGTGCAGCGTGCCCGTGATCAGCAGGATGACATTATCAATCATGTAGCTGTACCTGCAATAACAAGAGTAGGACACAGCTTTAAGACACATTTGTCTGAGCTCATCTTACAGCTGACCACCAAAAAGCCTTGAAGGAACACTGCTTCTTGACGCCGTATGTAAAATCCGCCTATTCACGATATATCGGGTATTAAAAAAAAGTGCTAAGGTACGACTTGAAAGCTGCATGATTAAATAAAAAGTCAAATCCTTAATGTTGCAGGTAAAGGGGCTGATAATAGTTGTGAATTATTTACGTGATGAAATCCATGAAGCTGGCCAAAGGCTCGTACGACTGGTTCCTCATGTGGCGGAACTCCACCACCATCTTCTCCTTTAGCTTGTCATCGATGACTGATACTGTGAGAGGAGACGCTTCATTGGCCAGGAAGCTTCCATAATCCGTGCTCTGCAAGTGAAGCTTCAGATCTGAGAAGAAAAATATCACAAGCTGAAGAAGCACAAATGAATATTTTCAGACCACAAGCCTTTTCAATGCTGAAATGTGCACCCTATTAAGTGTATAAGCAATCCGATTTGACACCGGACCATACTTGCTGTCATCATGCTCGATATTAGAGACACTGTTAACATGCCAAAGGTTTTATCTACTTGTGCTAGGAAGATCTTTTCACAGAACAGTTTGACAATGTACACTAGATTTACATCATACAGTATCAAAAGGTACTTACTACGGAGCAATTTTTACTATTTGTTTTTAATAATTTTTAAGTAAAGGAGCACAGTACTGTGTGGATACACAAGACCAGTAAAAATATTGATACTGATTCATCCCTTAGTTAGACTTCTGGTTGGTTTAGAGAATAGACAGAGAATTAGAGAATAGACAGATGACTTGTTTCTTTTTATTTTTTCCAGGATTGTGACAGAACTGTTTCCAGTTCCTCAAAATAAGAAGCTGAAAATCCCTGTGACTCAGAGAAATGCAGAAAATTAGTTATGTTAAAATATAAATGCTGTATGTGGTGCATCACGATGGTTATAAATTATGTTTACAGGTGCTTAATCAAACAATAACATCATTGAAATCTCGCCTTGAAGACATATTTGATCCGTTTACATATATAAATGTGTTACTGAGGATTTCAGGCCACTGCTGTGTAAGCTGTAACACTTAGCATAGCTACATCACATGACCAGCTAGTAAAGCCGTAGATGTCAGGGATGTATTTCCGCAATACCAGTCACAAGATAAAGTGAAATATTTTACACCTGTGCTTGCGTGTGAACAACGTTTATAAAATATCCAGCCTTAATATTTATCAAAAATGTAGTTATATCAATTGAACGAGCTCAAGACGCGATAGCTACTAGCCAGCCGACTTTCAGACTTAGCAACGGTTTGCTAGCTAGCTATCTAAAGTCGCTGTGTGCTAAAGGCAGAAGTGTTCTTGGTTTGTTTTCATTTTTCAGTATATTCATAAAATTCTAAAAAAAAAATAAATAAATAAATCTGAAACTCTGATATGTTTGAGAGCAGAGTGATACTAGCTAGATTTTAAACAGTTTTATGCTAGCTCGTCAAATCGCTGAGTAGCTAGCTCGAGGCATTCGAGTAAAACGGCTAGGTAACTGTCTTAACCACCCTAAATAAAAAATAAAGATAGTGTATAAAAAAAATGAAGGCAAAAAAAATGTATGAAGGTCTGATAGCTAGCAAAGAGACCATGAACATCCAGTCTCACCTTCCAGCGTTTCACACTGAACCAGGTTCAGATAATCGCCCTGAGTGAGGATTCCAGCCTTAAAACCTCTCACCAGCCCTTCCAAATAGCCATTATCCACGTTAAAATATAATTCCGAAAATGGCATGGCGAGATCTCTTGTTTTATCTTTCTACGGGATACAGGATATTAAATCCTCAATGAGGTTGTGTATGTGAATGTGTGCGGGCCGGACTGCAGAGGAACAGAGCTGTTCATGTGACAGATCACGTGACCTAGCTGTGCGCGTCCTAGTCACTCACATAAACTACCGAAGAGGAGACGAAATTTAACATTACTTATACACTAACATGGTATTAAAACAAAACAAACAAAAAAACAATAAGAAGCGTTTTCTGCTTTGGTGAATATTGAAGATTGCAAATAGTAGCATGAAATGTTTGAACACCGACCGCTTTAATAGGAGCCCACGTACACGTATTGGTTCATGCAATTACACAATGTCATCAGGTCAATTCATAAAAGAATGCGGATACAGATAGCTTCGGTTAATGTTCCCATTAAACATGTTATCTCAGTGATTTTAACCATGGTGTGGATGACTTGAGTAGTTCAGATATTTAGAATGTTTACACACTATATAGTTTTTACAGGATTGTTTAGAAAACAACCAAAAACCATCCTGTGGATGGAAAACCTCCTTAATGAGAGAGGTCAGAGGAAACCAGCCAGACTTCTGTCTAAGTTAGGAAGGCTGTGTTAACACATTCAGTTTTTAGCTTTTTTAAAATACTATTATTAACTTATTAATAATTAAGTTTAATTAAACAGCATAGATCACAGTATCATTAGTGCAAGCATACATGTAAAGGCAGTCACTCTCAGTAGTTTGTCACACTGAGGTAAAAGTACAGCTTAGATTTCTGATGTGGCTGAGTTAAATCTTTTAGGTGTCACATTTTATTTGTGATGCCATGTTGACAACAGTAGTATTTGACTTTCCCATTTTCTCCCCATTAAGATTTAAAGTTTAATTGAGTATAGCCTTAATTGTTGTGCATGTGTGTGTGTGTGTGTGTGTGTGTGTGTGTGTGTGTGTTTATTAGGATGAATCTCTGCACACGAATGTGTGAACTACATGTAATTGCCATGTTTTTCTTCCCAGATGTTGTGTAGAATGATAAAAGCAAGTTGATGTATAAGCCCTAAGCAATCTGAACTTAAATGCACTTTACAATTAAGTGCTCTGTGTGACTTTCCATCCTCAGAACCACAATAAACTGGAAATTAGATAAAAATGACCTTAGTCCTACTAAAAGCCTGCTAGGGTTAAACATTTCATGTAGCTCAAGGGTGTCCAATCTTATCCAGAAAGGGCCGGTGTAGGTGCAGGTTTTCATTCCAACATGTATGAGCCACAGCTGAGTCTACTGAAAGCCAAGAGCAACTAATTAAACAGCTGGAATCAGTTGTGGCTTCTGCTTGGATTGAATGAAAGCCTACACCCACACCGGGCATTTCCGGATAAGATTGAACACCTCTGATTTAGCTCATGGCTAATGATTGCTTTAAGATAGATGTCAAGATTTTATTCCATTTTAGGAAGAAAAAATACGTTAAAAAATGTAATTTGATTGGTTAACAGATTGTCTTTTTTCTTGTGCGGTGCTTCCTTTAAGTGTCAGTTCTGACTGATTTGTTTTTTGGTTTTGTTTTTTTTTTGCTTATTCGACCATGTTACCCTCCTTTACCATTACCTTTTTTTTTAAAAAAAAAAAACAAAAAGGAGAAATGCTTTGTCTAGCCTTTATAGATTTAAAAAACTGTTTTCATCTTATATGGAGATTTATTTTTCTTTTCACTTAATTAAAATAGTAATAATAAAAAAAAATAACACATTATATACACTAACCTTTACCATACATGTTTGTGCACACATTTACTGTTATCAGTCTTCCTGGCAGTATCAACTACGTAATTTTGTGTTTATCAGAAGAAAATCAAAGCGAGCAACATGCTTTGTATTGGCAGGTAATTTAATTTTACTTGATGTTCATGATCAACATCCCAAATATATTGCTAGCTCATTACTATCCATTTCCACAAATTTTCGCAGTCGCTCAAATTCTGACAAAAAGCAAAAAAATGGCTGTGCTGAGCTGATTGATGCTGATGTGCAAACCCTTCCTGCCTATTTTTCTGCCTACTTTATTGCGTCATTCATTAAAAAGACCAGAAGTGACCAGTTCACGTAGGATAGATTTTGATGCTTTAAAGTAAAACCTAATGCACTGTTTACCAAGCTGTAATAAACATCTAATGAAAGAAGAAAAATTAAACGGTCACTTTGTACTCTGTTTTAGTTCAGCGTGCTGTCTCACACGTACACACGTCCATATAAGCCGCAACAGGAAAGCACCATAATGGAAAAGCCACATGGCGATCAAGACTTCTTCCTGTGTGCTAATAAAACACTCATGTTTCTGTAAGTATTCATGTCTGTGTTAGTTATGTGTCACTCATGAAGGACTCAGCTCTCGCAGCTGGCTTTTTTTTCTATCTTCACGATGAATGGTTGGAGCTGACGTTTCTACAGAATTATTTTTTTTTCATTTCTTTTACTAGAAAAATACACTGGAAGGTGATAAAGGTTCTGCTGACAAACAAACACCATTAACAAATAACGTTGTTCATGATATTAGATATAAATCCTAAAATCGAATACTTATAAACATCTCAATAATTAAACTATTAACGTTGAGCAACGCACATATGCAAATGCATTCATGAAGTCTTTAACCTTTTGACCAGTAAATCGACTGATCAGATATTTTCATTCAGTATAAACAAATGAATTGTTTTATGATGGAAAGTTAATATAAAATGAGCCAGAACACTGTTGGTTTTCAGTGTGATAACAAAACATTTTTTTGCCTCTGGGGAAGAAGAGTTAAAGTTCATCACACCGGCTGAGTATGTGCTGTATATGAAAGTCTTCTTTAGAATATGAAGTCTGTCTTCTTTAGAATATTTACAGAAAAGTTTCATGGGCAAAGAAAAGAAAAAAACTCTAAACATGGTTATGTCATGTACTTTTGTCTAATTTGTAGTTTGTATGTGTAAAATTGTTAGGAACTTTTGGGACTATTCCCTGCCAGTCCACTAGAGGGGGCAGTTATTTTCACTCATTCAATGTCATTTGTTTTCCCAGCTGTATATCATGTTATCCCTAATGTGTTCCTCTATTTATACCTGCTCTGTTGTATCAGTGTTTGTTCATCATTGTTGCATGTCACGCTTCGGTTCTGTGTGTTATGTGTCTCTGATTATTTACCGTTTATGGTTTTGTTTGGTTATGTGCACGTGAATTGGTTATATTAGGGTCTGGTCTGTGAAGTTCATTGGAAACATATGACAAGGATGCTCAGTGTTTTGCACCATGTTCTGGTGCTGTTGTGCTCCATTCCACAAATCTAAAATAATCCACAAACAATCAATCATTTAAGAGCAAATAATCTGCTGTGGATGTCTGAAATGAAAAAGAATAATGATCTCTTTTTATCTTAGAAAGACAGAAAGGTTTGGCCCTGCTACCATATTTACGCCAGCTGCCCCAGGTGTAATTAATCAGATATCCTGCCACCGCATTCATGAAGCATCCTGTTCAACTCACCATGAGGCATTTGGCACAGCAGAATGATTGAGAGTCTGCAATTTCTTTATTTCATTTAATCATCAAATTCAAATCTTTTTTGGCTCTGACTGATTTTATTTGTATTAGTAGGCATTTCATAATATATTGGAAAAGTATGAAAAAAAAGCTTTGTTAGGGGTGAATGCCTCGTTTTAAGGGTGAAGCTAAATAATCAATATAATGCAAAACAAAAAAACAAAAAAACATTTTTCTGAAAATTAATTTCTTGCTGACTAAGACAAATTTTTTATTTGATAGAATAATCTGTTCCTCCAGGATTTTTTTTCATTGCTAAAGCCAAAAAATTGCTTGAGTTTGTTGCTGCTTGTTACAGTGAGTTTTTGTTTGTTTGTTTAAACTCCTACCAGTGAAGACACACATAATTTCTTTAATAGCTGTCGTGTTAAACGTGAATCGAAGACGTTTTTGGTTGAATGTGTTTTGTCAGGATGTTACACAAGGTGTCTTGGACCAAATATTTAAAAAAAATCTGTCATCATCAAATCACACGCTTCTCTGAATATCAGGGAATTTATTTTATTTTATTTTCTGGTGATCACAAATTTGCAGAATCCTGGGGGAACAGAATCATAATATTTGCTAATATATCATAAAAAAAGCTAAATTCTACAGTAAATCTTCTGTAAATCTGTTCTTTTATGAAAGTTTATTGCATGTAGGTACAAAAGGTATAATAGTACACATAGTTGTATGTATTTGTCGGTGTAAATATTTTAAATAGAGCTTTGAAGAAATCTTGTGCTGATTTTCACAAATTATAAAAATGAAGAATTGAATTAAATCATGTAAGGTTTTTAGTGGGAAATGTCAATTAGCCTTTTAGAAACGGACGAGGTTGGCTGTTATCGCTGAGCCGAGTGCAGAGTGCTCTGAGTCACTAAAAAAAAAAAATCTGGAATTCCCATCACTAGCATGTGTATGTGTGTGAGTGAAAAGAGCAGGACGTACGAGATTACTCCCCCTCCCACTGATTAGGATCATGTGGCCCCACTCCTCCTACTTCATGGAGGCTTAAAAACAAGAGTTGGGTACCTTAACCAGGAGTAAGGAACACTGCAGGTAGGAAAGATGACCGCATGCACGCTAACACATATGTTTTTATATGCATTTAAATTCATATTGTGTAAAAAAAAAATAGATGGATAGATTTTGCATGAAAAATAAACACACTGCTAGACATTACCTTTTTTGCTTCTGTCAGCTGTTATACATGAAAAATCATCTCTTGCAGAAGATTTTATTACACAGCTTATAATTTATATTTCTTAATCAGAACTTTAAAGGCAGCTCACTAGTAAGTGCTGGGATTTATTATTAGCCGGTTTATTCTGCTGAGGATTTATCGAAAACATCTTAGTGTAGTGCTTTCAAACTGCATGTGTCCAATGTTGACATAAGAAGTAAACTTAATCTTTATTCATGAGCTAGATTTTATATCCTTAAAATCATAGTTTTTCCAATTGCTACAGTTTTTAATTGATTGTACAAGTATCCTGACGTAACCTCACTGTACTTTGCCTCTAAATCCTCGTCTCAGTCCAGAGGATAACCAGCTTGCTGACAGAGACAGAGTGGAGGAAAACTTTTGTGACTCAGCGACCATGTTGAACGTCGTGATCTTCTGCTGGTTGAGTCTCAGCGCCGTCCGCGTGGCGTCGGGTCTCGTGCGCACTAACCGCATGGAGGTCTCGCACCCGAGTCTGAGGAGGACAGATACCTCGTTCTTCCCTGACATCGGTAAGGGACAGATCTCAAACATATATTTTCTACCCGAGGACAAATGATTTTAAAATCTTTAAACATTTCAGCTCAATAGGAACTCTTCCAGATGTTTTGTTCAGGTGTACTGCTTAGGTGAAATGATGTAACATCTGTCATGTTAACTACTAAAGCCATAGTTCTGACCCTGATTTTGTAGCCGTGCGAGATTCGGGTCCTGCAGTGGATGCGGTACAACTTCAAATCGATTCAGTCGAGGAACAGCTGATGGTGGATCCTGTTTCCTTTGATGAGGTAGGCTTGATTTTTCCTTGTCCTCATTTTCCCTTCACTGTTTTGCAATAGTTGAACAGATGCATTAGCATTACGGTGCATTATAACAGGGGCACAGAACTCATAACAGAACGAGGCCAAATTCCTGGCTTCTTATTCTTATATTCTTATTAATATTATTATATGTTATTATATAAGTTATGAACGATTCGGTTCAGTGACTCAAATCAAGTCTTTAAAACTTGTAAATAATGATTAATAGTTAAAACAAAACGGAAATGAGGGACAATGGTTTAACGCTTACAGCATTAATCCTATTTATATAAAATTAATAGATTTGTAATAAATATATATCATACACTAATATCTGATATACTGATATATCATACAGAGATTTTCAGATGTATTTGTAAACTTATTATTCCTTAAAATTATATACTTATCAAATATAAAATGACTTGGAACAGCTTTATTCTTTAATTCCCCCTTTTTTAAAGAAAAGCGTTTTGTGCGTGCGTATGTGTGTGTGTGTGTGTGTGTGTGTGTGTGTGCGTGTGTGTGTTTGTGCGTGTGTGAAGGAAAGCTTGTTTTCAGTTGTTTGTGTGAGTGAAACAGAAAATAAAGGAGCTTGTTGTTATCATGTGGTAAGATGGGTCCAATAATTCTAGATAATAAAATATAACATAGAGAACAAACCATCAGATCTGATCATTGTAGAGTTTTCAGTAAAAAGTATTTATAACCTAATCTGTGTATTTGAGGTACATTAAGATAAGGCTTGATATGTCATAATAATATTGTGTTATTATTCATCATAATAACAACAACAACAATAATAATAATGTAAAATTGATTATTTACATCTGGTAAATGTCTATTAAATTGTATTGGGGTTTATTTTTGAAGTAAATTTACTAAAACAAAAAGATAATCATAGTCACGGTTGTGCAACCTTGGGTAAATAATGAGGATTGGGTTAAACAGCTGACGTTTTAGTTCCCACAGGAGACGGCAGACGCAGTACAGCTCCAGAGGAGAGGCACACGTTCACCAGGTCGCTGTATCCCGCACCAGCAGTCGTGCCTGGGCCATCAGCTGCCCTGCTGCGACTCATGCGATACCTGCTACTGCCGCTTTTTCAAAGCCTTCTGTTACTGCCGCAGCATGGACCACAGCTGCAAACACAGACGTGCCTAGCACTCGCAGCACTGACCCTGCATTGGTCTGGGTTAAAGATGTAATGCAGGTGTGAAAATAAAACCTTTTTGCCAATGCACATTTATCAGTATGCACAACAATCCATGATGGTACTGCTTTACATTAAAGTGCCCTGAACTAACGAGAAACGAACCATAAACTTAACAATCAATAACATATTATTTTTTAAAATAAAACCAACATGTAGACCTACAAAGACAAACATTAATCACGATTCCAAAATACTGGATTAATTATAAATGATTAAGTATCAACACGTAGGTTTAGAATTTTACCTTTATTTAGAAAGACAGTCTACGTTAAGTTGCGTCCGTTTATACGTTATTGTTAATTCGTGTATTTGTTCATATTTCTTAGTGTTCATTAAAGTTAATGAATTGTACATGTTCAATAATGCAGTAAATAATAGTTTGGAAAAAAAACTTTCAAAACATTCATGATAAACATGCAAAGATCTCAGAGTAGACTACAATGACTAGCGTTGTAAATGTTTATACGTGTACAAATATATGCGAAATATATGGTGGTGTTTTTTATTTGTTAAAACTTTAGCAAACTGGTATGCAGAATCGCGTTCTATTATTTATAGTGTTATAAAACCTATAGAATTGCGTGTCATTAAGAAATAAAAGGCAAAGCACATGGCTGTGTTTTTTTTTTTTGTTGATGTCATTTAAGTTCTTTTTTTTTAATAATTGTGGAATTTTTCTCCTTCTTTCCATCAATGAATTTGATGGTTTCTATATTATATTTATATTATAATTATCTTATAGGCTCGCTTCTGATTTGGAGTATGGAGCTGAATTGTAGCATGTACAGGGTCAAAATAAGTTCATCATTACTTAATACTTTTTCACAACAAG
>JAOTRN010000036.1:4323966-4338459 GCA_028566695.1 Bagroides melapterus
TGTTGTTGTTGTTGTTGTTGTTGTTGTTGTTGTTGTTTTGCACCATTTCGTGTAACGTCTATAAACTGTTGTGCATGAAAATCCCAAGAGATCTACGGTTTCTGAAACAAAAAACAACAACAATGAATGGAACGGTGTTTGAGGTGCACATTAACAGGAGCTCTTGACCTGTTTCTGTATGGTTCTATGCTGCTCTAACATGATTGCCTGATTGGATAATCACACAAACGAGCAGGACGACAAATCTGTGACATAAATGAGCACAGATGTTCTTAATAAAGTGTCATTTGAGTAATATATGAAATATTTCAGGAGAAAAATGCGGGAGATGTTTTTTTTTCCGAAAAGAGCACACCTAACACCTAAAAAAAAAAAAAAACAAAACTAATTTTAGTTGTAATAGACGCTTGAGGGTTAAAAAAATCCATTAGCAGGCACCTTTAAACTTCAGACACACATCAAATACAAGGATCATTGAGCTTTCCTGCAAGCCATGAAAAGAGTACAACAACATTCTGGCAATTTCCATGTTTGTCATGTGAAATGCTATTTTTACAACAAACAATCGTCGCGTTATGCCTAGTGGTGAATTCTTTTATTAGTTATTATTAGTTTATAAGCAAGACCGCACTGATAAAGCTTTGTCTAAAATTAAAAGAAAATAGAGTGCTGTGCTGTTATAGGAAAATAATCAACGACAGTGTATTGAGATATGTTATAATATCCTGAAGTTTCTGCCCTTGTCACACACCTTCATCCAGAGCAGCTTAAATTTGATCTCATTTTTATACAACTGGATGTTAAGGGCCTTGTTCAAGGGCCCAGCAGTGGACACTTGGTGGACCTGCAATGAAAACTCAAACTCACAAGCTTCTGATCCGTGGCCCAATATCGTAACCACTAAGTTACTACATCCAATAGGATCAGTGTAATTGGCATCTGGCAGACGCCTTTATCCAGAACGAAGTACAAAAGCGCTTTTAAGTCTCTATCGTCGAATACGTTAACTCTGGTTCACTAGGTTACAGACTAAATTCATACACGCATACAACAAACATTGGAGAAGGGGAGAAAGTGCTAGCTGAAGTAGTTTGTGAAGTGACTCAGCTGTTCAGACCCCTAGGGGAGGTTCATTCCACACCTCGGTGCCAGAACAGAAAAGAGTCTTGTTGTAATACCGACCTCTTACCCTGAGAGATGGTGGGACTCACTCAAAACCACTGTATACTTCTACAATCTGGATGTAGAAGTGATCCACCTCATGAAATAAATAAGGAACATGTACTTTTTATTAATTTACAGTTACATTTAGTGTTGTAGAACATTCATGAAACAAGTCAGATCCAACCTTATAGCAAATATCTGAAAGCAGAACACTTTCCTGTTACAAAGCGCTAACACTGGAGACTCCTTCCAAATATCCATTTACTAAAATAAAAAAACCTTATATACACATTTTTGATCTGTGTTTTTTTTTGTTTTTTGTTTTTTTTAATTTACACAACTATAATTTTCAAAGGAAATGTGTACAAGAGTGTTGTGAGTCCAGCGATGGTGTATTGGTTAGAGACTGTAGCAGTGAGGAAGAGACATGAGGCAGAGAAGGAGGTTGTTGAGGTTCTCTTTAGGAGTGACGAGGATGGGCAGAATTAGGAACGAGCACATCAGAGGGGGAGATCAGTTGGCTGTTTTGGGGACGAGGTCAGAGAGAGAAGATTAAAATGGTTTGGAAATGTACAGAGGAGAGAGAGGAGTAATATTGTAGAAGGACGTTGGAGATGGAGCTGCAGGTAAGAGGTCGAAGGTCAAAGAGGAGATATATGGATGTGTTAAATGAGGACATGAAGATCATCAGTGCAGAGTAGAGGATGCTGAGGACAGAGTTAGGTGGAAACTGATGATTCGCTGTGGAGACTCCTAACGGGAACAGCCGAAAGTATAATTTCCTTTATAACTGAGCAGTAGAAACTGTAACATTTTGAAAGTCTCTATAAAAAATTTCACTGAAAAGGTATGAATTAACCAACCAGAATCAAGCCTCTATCAACACTGTGGTATAAATATACTGTATATACACCCTTATATACTGCATATCCAACACATAAAGTCTAATATTTGCACAATATTTTGCAGAGAAATGTCTGACAAATTGCTGCTTCATAATGCCTGATAAATCTGGTTTTCTATTTTGTGCTATATTAACTGTCAGAAAAATCCACTTTCGTCATTCAGTGCTGAATTTCTTCTCTTTCTAGGTGTTGTATCACCTTCATAAAAAAATCAAGAATATGTCCAAGAAATCTGAGCGCTCAAAGAGAAAGGTAAGAATGTTCTTTTAATGTACGTTCTTGTGTGTTTTGTTCAGTGCATGTTCATCCAGAGAAATTCTACTATAAATTATTCCTAAAGCAGAAACAGGTAAACAGCGTCATATTTACATTTACAATTTCTGGTATTTAGCAGACGCCGTTTGTGAGTGTGTGTATGCGTGTGTGTATGTGTGTGCATGTGTGTGTATGTGTGTGTGTATATGAGTGTGTGTATGTATGTGTATGTGTATATGAGTGTGTATATACAGTATATATGTATGTTTGTGCCCATATGAGAGTGTGTAAGTATGTGTGTGCATGTGTGTGTATATGTTTGTGTATGCGTATATGAGCGTGTGTGTATGTATGTTTGTGAGTTTGTGTGTATGTATGTGCGTGTGCGTATATGAGAGTGTGTAAGTATGTGTGTGTGTGTGCATGTATGTGAGTGTGTGTATGTATGTGTGCGTGTATTTGTATGTGAGTATGTGTGTTCATATATGTGTTTGTGTACTGTATATATATGTGGGTGTACGTGTATGTGTATGTGAGTGTGTGCGTATGAGTGTGTGTATGAATGTGTATGTATGTATGTGTGTGCGTCTATGTGTGTGTCTGTACAGTATGTGTGTGTGTATGTGTATATTAGTCTGTGTGTATATATGTATGTATGTATGTATGTGTGTGTGTGTGTGTGTGTGTGTGTACATGTATGTGTGTATATATATATGTGTGTGTGTGTGTGTGTACATGTATGTGTATATGTGTGTGTATACAGTATATGTGTGTATGTAAGCTAAGAATATTTCACCAAAGACTCATATGACTCATTGTTCAACACTTCAGTCGTGAAATCCAACTAATTAATTTTCACTCTTTACAAATTTATCATTGCTCATTTAATGCATGCTGCTAGTTTAATTAGCCTAAAATGATGTACATACAGTATATTGCTGGACCTCTACATGATATTCTACAAGAGTGGATTAATTTCAGAAATCTAAAAAGAGGCCACAACATGTTGAAGCAGTAATCAGCATGTCAACGGTCTTCACACACTCGAGTCCGCTGTATACTTCAGTTTTACTTCATCGTTCCATCTTCTCCTCTCTATCTGAAGCGCATTCGAACCAGATGCTTTAAATGCAGCCCAGCTATATTTGTAATTTGGCTATGCATCTCAGAGGCCATTTAACACACTTCCATCTGTGGCCTCAGGCCTGTGCTACAGCTAATGAGCTTTAATAGAAAATGTTTAAGAGTGGCGTCTGTTAGCAATCACAATGAGATCACCTTGTTTACCGTCCGAAGTTGGGGGGGTTAAAAAAAATGCTTTTAACAGTTGGCATGAGAAAGATAAGGTACATGTATGCAAGATATTACTAGTCGCTCAGAAACACCTGATTTGGAGTGGACTGTAATTATTATAATGAGGTAAAATTGACATCTAATGTATGAGAGAAAGCTAGCTTTTAGAGCAGTAATGGCAGTACAGCAGTCTGTATCTATAGCAACACATCACCAGCCTTGAATCATTGCAGCAAAGGTTGCATTCTCTGACAGCAATCGCTGAATGTTATGCGCTGAATGTATTTCTTTTTTTTTTCCATGACATTTGTGTGTGCAGAATCAAAAAAACAAAACAAAAAAAAACTGCTGCTTTTTTTCTTCTTCACGAGTCAATGGGTTTGTACAAACAAAAACATTTTATTTTACCTGCTGAATGTCTAAAAGGTGAATTTATTCTATTGTCCCTCAGGGAAAACCCAGTCTGAAGTCCAAAAGGTGACAATTATATTATTCACTAAACAGGAAATTGGGGAACAGGGGTCAGTGTTCAAGGCCACAGCTGATTTTAAGAGTGAACTTAGACACAGGGACACTTAACAAGGGAAAATTTAATATACTGAACGTCTACATGGTGTACAAATACTTTACATACTAGTTCTATACTTTGGACTAATGAGGATAAAATCTATACGATGTTATTGATTTGCTCAAAGATACTTTTAGGATGTTATATAATTTCTATTCTAATTCAGACTTCTACAATCCTCACACTAAACTACTAATCTGTTAAAGTTTAAAGCTGTGTACTTCAAGTTCTGAATATTAAGATGGATTTATTAGTTGAGCCAGAGCAGCTGAACTGCTGCTCAGTAAAATATAAAAAAAAGCATAAGCGTGAGTGATATATCGTGTCCAGAATTTTAAAATGCTTAATAAATAAGTGTAATGTGCACAATTTATCCTTTATCTCAAAGTGTTCATGAGGCAGAGCCAAGGTGTGCATGATTTATTTACTTATTTAGCTACCACAGTGGACAATGCAATCAACATTCTGATTTTTATCATTATTCATTTGTAATAATGTCTGTATTAAAACTTGTCGTTTCAATGAAATGAGAAAGGAATAAAAGGTTCCAATCGATAGGCAGAATATGATTGTACACATTTTAAAGTGTGTACCTAAACTTTCCGATGAAGATATCCTAGATGTATTGAAGCTTTGGTATACTCGATTTATAAAGTAGACACTGCTCACATAAATAATGAATAAACAATTTGGATCGATTGTAAGTTAACCTGAGAGTGCAGAAAACATTAACACAATATGTTTGGGTTTTTTTTAATAACAGCTTGTTAGGAAACTAGCGTGTTTCACTTTAAGTATACAGGGTTATTCAAAAAGAATGAACCCGAATTCATTACTCGATATTTTATTAAGGAAAAGTAATCCAAAACTCCAGCCAAGTCAGCAGTATTCTACTCACAATCAGCTTAGATAACTCCTCTTTCAAATTGTCACTGACTCGATTGAAACGTATTGAGATGCTTTTCTGCTCAGCACTGTTGTAAAGGCTGGTGATTTTAGCCGGGTTTTTTTCAGCTACGTTTCTGTCAGCTGAAACCAGTCTGGCCGTTCTTCACTGGCTATCGGTCATCAACAAGATATTCACTCCCTGTTTTTACACCATGCTGTGTGAACTCTAGAGACTGCTGTGCCTGAAAATTGTAAAAATCCCAGGATATCAGCAGACTCTGAAATACTCCAACCAGAAGCAGCCCATCTGACACCTTCTTGTCCAGTGAACTTAACTGCATGATTTTATTTATCACACTGCTGCAACACGAATAGCGGGTTGGATAATTGGAGGGACGAACTGAGTTTCTAATAAAGTAGAAGTGTGTAGATGTAAGTAAGAGTGTCTAGATGTATTCTGTCTTGGTCAAATGTAAGGAATGAAGCTTGAGTATTGATTCTTGGATGATTCTGTGATAAAATTCCCTCTCCTTTTTGTTTTTTCCAGGTATTTTACTCCAAAGCAAATCTTTTGCTTTTCCGTACAGAATTAGTCATCACGGTTGAACCATTTTGAATGAAATTATCAATAATTCTGTGAGGGTCTGAATGATAATGTTGTCACGGTGTGAAAACATCAAGTCATCTTAGAGATCAACAGATTGTCGGATAAAATTTAATCAGACCTACATGTGGAAACATTTATATTTCAAATGAATCCAGACTCACTGTATTTGTACAAATTTTCAAGGTCAGCTGAAGTTTATTTCCAGAGCAGTGTATCTGAATTGAATTTTCTTCATCAGAACCGATTGAGTTAAATCTCCTAAAACTTCTTACAGTCATTCTAGCTGTTCAGGTTGTTATAGTCTATTATACTTTTTTAGTGATATTAGCACTTCTTCTGCACTTTTTTTAAACAGCATACTTTTGCATTGCTAGATATCACAGAGAGGTTGAGGATCCCAGCAGATAGCGTACACCGTTTCATCTTTATCAGACAGAAAATATGGACCGTGTCTGATCTCTTCCAGATGCACAGCATTTGGGGATTTAGCAATAAAAAGATAAATTAAAACAAACCGTGTGAAAGCTTATAATTATTTTAAGCTCTAAGTACCTCGTTCACCCGTCTACTCATCCTGTGTTGTTTTCAAAGTGTTTAGAAGAGCTCTTACACGTGAACAAGGGCTCTTCTGACATCCATTCTGAGTAAACTCCATTAACGCTATTATTTTCACATGTAATACAGGATATTCATCCATTTTACTTACAATACTATATGTGTATAAAGGCTTTGTGTCTTCAGTCTTTGTGTAATTATTGACTGTTTCTGGCACTATTCTGGTTAATTGTATGCAGTTAAATTAAAACAAATTTAGTGATCTGCTTTGGACCATGATGCCGGAATGAAAGCTTCATTATAGAGCTACAGATTCAAAAATTCTGGCAAATGAGTTTTTTGATAAAGAGTTTGTCTGAAGTCTTTTTTAATTAGCAATTATTCATTCTTATTCACTCTGTTTTAGAAAACACAGCTTTCCCAATAAGTGATTAGTCATAGTTATGACACAAATGAAGTGATCATTCTAGGACATTCATTTAAATAATAAACATTTTTCAATAATACAATGTTTTTTTTTTCCAAGTTTGGACTTACTAGGACAGTATAGTAAATCATTATAGTCATAAAATCATGAGGTTCCTGCCTGTCATTATGTTTTATTAGCACTTTATAAATGTTAATAAAACAGTTCAGCTCAGGATATTAAGTACTGTAAAGAGTCAGCTAGCAAAAAAAAAAAAAGTGTGTGAAAAGTAAACACTTGTGCTGTCTAATAAATCAACAAACTAGATGAGAGTAATAATAATAGTCGAAATCTCAATAATACACAGCAAATTCTGGGCTCTCTGTGAGTTTATTTCAACTCCATTTGAGTGTACATGGAAGACACTTTAGCACAGATTTAAATTAATGCTTTTCTGGGAATTTTTCAGTTCTTTTCACCTGAAACCAGTTTAGTGTTTTAGGTGTAACTAAACACTAAACTGGTTTCAGGTGAAAAGAACTACAAAAAAAGCCCCACGAATACACTGACAGAATTTTTTAGACGTCCTCATTTTGAGTGATACATGTAAGTCATTCTAAATGAGGACGTCTAAAAAATTCTTCATCTGAGCAATTGAAGGTTAAGGGCCTTGCTCAGGGGCCCTGGAGAGGACGCTTGGAGGATTTAAACACTGTGAACCTGGGACTCAAACGCCTTGTTGTATTGCTAAAACAAGATTGCTAATCCAACACCTTAACTAGTGGACTACAACCTACAAACATGATCAGTATTATCATAAAATTCCTCACAGCATAAAAAAAGTGTTTAATAGTTAAAAAAAAAAGTAAAATGGAACTTTTACTGACAGATAATACAACTGGGTGTGGGAAAGATGTAGACCAAACAACACCAGGGGGAGTTGAATCCTCAACACAAGTTAGAAAATAAACTCCCAAGATCTAAATCTTACGTCTAACTATAATAAAATGATTATCAGTAAAGAGAAATACAATATGATTTTGTTTTTTACTGATGGATGATTTTTACTATAATTGATGCGGACTGACAACACCCCGGAGATTGTACCGTGCGCTAGACAAACACAGGGAAGCCTGTTAGCTAATCTAGTTAATCTGTATCAGTGCTTCAGTACTGATGGAGGGAAAATATTGTGTTTGTCAGTTTGATTTCTGCTTAATGGGACAGGACTCTCATATCATATACTGTCATACTGCATATCTTTCTTCATCACACTTCAGTCACTCTACTGCAGTCTTGGCAGTCTCAGCAAAAACAGGAAGCCAGCATCAACAAGCTAACCTGACAGGATTCTTGAGAGGAATTTGAAGCTATATGCTAATGTGTAAAATACACAATCAATCTGATAGTTAAAACAGCAACAGTTTAATCATTGAGCACAATTGATAGTGACGTTTAGCTTCCGAAACTGCATGCCATTGCTAATTTCCAGGAAGCAGGTAGCTAGTTAGCTGAGGTCCTAATGTAATTATTCAAGCAAGCTATAACAACATTTACTCACCTGTTTTGTTGGACAAGTAGCAAAAATCTGTGTGCACAAATATAGCAAATAGTTTCATAATCCAGATCTAAATATTTGAAAGAGAGCATAGCAGACTAAAAACTAGTAGTGCTAACAGCATTATTAGAACAGTTACGTTTGGCAAAAATATATGAAAAACTTTTGTACCAAAATTGTAATGTATACAGATAAGGTGTAAAAGACAGGCAGAAAGAATGTGTGTTAATTCAGGGATACTGAGATAAATTGGTGTTCTAGTAATTGTGTCGGTTGTCCAGACAGTTCGTTCAATACTGTTTGACTTCACTGAACCTTTTGTTTAGTCTAACAACGAAACAGTGAAATTAAACTGTATTGATTAAACTCACAGGAACCTTCATACCCTCATTGTCACATTCTCGGCTTTTCCTCTTTGTGTATGCAATTGTAAAAAAATTGGGACCATTGGGAATTGTTGAGATCCTTACAGAGGGAATAATAAATGTTATATGAATCCCCACATCTGCATGGATCTGCAGGCTGTAATCAATACGGATTCAATCCTGAAAGAAATTTCCATCCATTTTCTCCGTGCTTTAACGAGCGTGGCGATGCGGCAAGTATATTATCCGTGATCCACGATCGACTGCAGACTAGAGCTTACGTCTGACTTCAGATTACGTTTGTTTTGAAACAGCCAATGGATAAAACAAAAAAGTCAGACCCACGCTGATGTAGTTCTTCACTCATAAATACTGTATGTCATACTGCAGAAGAAAAAAGTTGGCTTTGGTGTAATATCTTGCCAGAGGCCTAAGATTGGTACCTTTCCATTCGTGGAATCAATCAATCAATAATTCTACACCTACAAAATACATCATTTTGGGAGATATATCTGGCTAAAGATGGCTAAAATGGCTATGCTGCATGTCACACTATAATACAAACCCGACACTCAGTCACAGCTGATCAAATGCTGTATAATAACATCAACATGAACCACCAATTAATTCTAGATTTTGGTGCCAAAATTGTCTTAGAAGCATCTCACCTCTTCCTAAGGAAAAACTTCCTTAGATGGAAAAGAAAGAAACCTTGAGAGGAACCAGACTCAAAATGGAACCTCATTCTCATCTTCAGGTGACACTGGAGGGTGTGATTATAAATATACAGCCCAACAATTGTGTATTGATTCGGAGGTTGTTGTCCTCAAGATCAGAAGCAGAATCCAAACATCTCCTAGTCCCACATCCTAGCAGGAATTGGAACGATCTCAGGATGCTTAGGAATGGGTGGGAAGAAAAGTGAGTGAAGATGAATTAGCGTAGCATAGCAGGCCTCCTACACATGAAATTAAATTAGAATTCACTGCTCTGAAATATTCTGGTCATAGTGAGTTTCTTGTGAGAAAAACAAAAGGTTAATTATTCAGTGACCTGTCCTAATGTTCACTACTTCAGAGAGCAGAGCATTTCACTGCTCTTACTTCACTCTATAAAATATTGTGACTCAAAATATTCCTGAATTAATTAGTAAAATTCTTCACCTGTTTTTTACGACGGGGAAAAAAATGAAGGATTTTAAAATACATAAGCTTTTAGCGGAGGTCACTGAGTTGACAAAAATTCACATAGTCAATCTTGTACACAGGAAGAATCTGGTCACGGAGTGACAGTTTAAATGGTGCATTAGCAAGACAATGTTTAAGTGAGGCCAGAAGAAACATTTTCTAGGAAAATGAGGAAATAAAAAGTCATGATGTAGTTCTGGACAGTATAGTGGACAGGCAGCATGTATGATAATGCATTAGTTTAATACAATATACTTTATATAACAAAAAAAACACGTACCTTAGACCACGAACGTTAAACCCGACAAAGTATTTCATTTTTATATTCAAATGTTTATTGCAAATAGTTGTCATAAAAATAGTTTTCTACATCATCTCTTAAGTTCAATCAATGCAAGTGATCCAGCGTTTAAGTTTTTAACGATAAACGGTCAACAAATCACTTTCAATCAGAAGAAACAAGTAAATCATTTTATCACCGCAAGTCTGAAATAAAATGAGTCGGGACTCTGTTGGCTTTCAGCGTGAGACGTGTGTTTTCCCCTCTGCAGATAACCTTACACAGGACTGTAGTGGTTATAGATAAACACCTTCAAATTTCAGATGCTTATGAACAAGCACTCAGGACGTCTCAGAGAGAAGAAATGGTTTTGATTTCACAAAACGAAATATTTCTATGAAAACAAAACTCTTTGGGGATTGTTTTTGAAACCTTTCTAGGAATATATTGCCCCTGGTAGGCTAGGTAAGAACAGATATATTTATTTTTAATACTAGAAAGATGCTAAAAGACTTTGAGATGAGCCATTTACCAACACTTTGAGAAAAAGTGGCACATGGCAAGGAAATTCAATGGTGATCGTGGACAAATTCCATTTTTAAGCCTCTGATAAAAAGGAGTTAATGAGTGTCTGGATTCCTTCTGAAAAAAATGGTCTGTTTTTCTAATTTATGTCACACTTTTGAGGTGTTCACCTGAGTCACCCTCTTATTTCAGCAGACCAAACAGGACCAGATTTAAGAGTGTCTGGAAAAAATTGCAGTTACGTAAGTTCTTAGATGATTGTAGCTCAGCAGACCAAAGACAAGCGATAGCATTAGTAACATTAGCTCAGAAAGAGGAGAGACTTCAGAATTTCATTTTTTCTCATCACAATTTACATTTACAGCATTTGGCTCTAATCTAGAGCAAATTACATTTAGTTTTTTATACAGCTGAGCAACTGAGGATTAAGGGCCATAATCAGGGGCCCAGAAGTGACATCTTGGTGGCCCTCAGATTCAAACTCTTTACGTTCCGATCAGTAATTCAACAGATTAACCACTGAGCTACAGTACCACATCAAGAGATGTATGGAATTATTCTCTTCACATTAAATACAAGTCAAAAGTGATCATAAGAAAAAAAAAAAGTAAAAGTCCTTCAAACTAAATGAAGCTTTAAGCAATACAAGCTCACAGTTTTCACCATTCACTCACGTTCTTTGTTTGTTTGTTATTGGTTTTTTTGCTATAGTGACATAAAAAAAAGCAGAGCAAGAACTCATCCCTGGCAGAAGGTGTTTGTTGAACTGCAAATTAACATCAACACACACAATCCAACCCCAATTTTAAAAAAGGTGCCTATTTTTTCTGACCCATTCTAATGTTAAAATCATCCTCTTTAATAATGTCCTAAAGATGTTAAAACAAAGAAGTGTTGATGCTGGAATACTGAGTGAAACAGCTGACGTTTCCACTGTCATCCAGTCAACATGAATCACTGGGATTCAATGTGAGCATGCTTTTTCTTTTCTTTTCTTTTTTTCTTTCATTTGAACACTGCATTAATGCCTTTTATTTACTTGACATTTAAATCACAGCTCTCTCAGCTTACCGTGATCATCGTAGGCGGACATGTTTTTTTCAATCCACTTTTAGTAGCTATGATTCACAACTGTTGTTATTTTTAAGCTGTAGTTTAAAATAAGCACAGTCTCGGATACAGCGCTCGTGTTTACAGTCCTGGAAATCTGTCACTAACTGCTTGTGTACTACTGATGAAGAACCTGACACATAATGCATTCAGAAGGACGTTAAGAGGTGCTATTTGGCAAAGCAGAGATTATTGACTATGGCATGATGTTGGCTATTTTCTATTTCCAGTAAATGTTGACATTAATCTACACTATGAGATGGAAAAATATTACTTTGATGTTTTTGTGTTTAGTTTTAAAAGTAAAGTTTAAAAATATATAGCTTTGTGAATCTGAAATTTAAATTTGGTCCTTGAATCGACTCTTTGAATTGGCTCTTTGAATTGGCTTATTTGACTCTTTACTCAGTGATTCAGCCCTTTATGAACATTGAGAGTCAATAACCTCACCCAAAATGATTGTTTCTACATTATTGTTTCTTTATTTTTTCTTGTAATTATTGTAAAAATGTAAGTCTATTAACTAGCTTGACCTAGCTCAGTTGATGTTTAAAACCTCCTCCACCCTGGGCCTATTTTTGAGCCTCTTGCTTGAAAAAATTACGCTCAGTTTAAAATGAGTAGATCTCAAAAACTACAAAGTGTATTTGAATCATTCTGGTACTTATGATCAGAGTTAGAGAAGACGGGACACAGAAAAAAAAAAATAACAAAATGAAATAATTGTTAAAATGTATTTAACAAAATGAAATAAAAATGTGGGTTTTTTTTGGTCACATATAGTGTTCATTTAGCATCTCAGTCTTATAGCTGACCTTCTTGTAATTCTGCTATTCTATATGTGTAGATACATTCAGGCTTTGTATGATTATTAAAATGATTTATAATTTCTGGGGGCTCTAGAGTGGAAGGTTAAGGGCTGATGACCTTAGAAATGTTTTGTTCTTTTCTGAAATATAATGCACATCAAGCGAACTGCGTTTAAATTTCAATGTGTTAAATCCCATTTCCTGTGAGACAAGCTTTTGTGTGTTGATGAGATTAAATTGGCACTTCTGGCTGGATGCTGTGCAAGCTTGGAGGTGATAAACAACAGTGCTGATATGACAGAAGGATTCTATTGATAAAACTATCAACACCATTATCTATTCAAACTGCAGATTGGTTAAGAAATATTTGGGCAGCACTTGGAAAAAGTTTTGCTACTTGATAAAGTGCAAAGATTTGTAGTGTTACAAACAGGAATAGAAACAGATTGCACATGTGGATCCTAAATTTAACCATTTTTTCTTGGCAAAATTGCTCTAGCTCTGTCAGGTTGCATAAAGCCTTCTGGTAAGCTGCAATTTCAAGTTTTGCGACAGATTTTCAATTGGATTGAAGCCAGTTGCTGGGCCATTCAAAGCTCTTCCTCAGAATAACAAACTGAAACAGGTTTTTTCTAGGATTGCCCTGGATTTGGCTGCAAACCACCCTCAAAACCGACAAATCCCTCTTGATGAATATCATCCCAATAACATAATGCCACCACCACCACCACCACCACCACCACCATGCATCACTGTGGTGACGTTGTTCTCAGGGTGATAAGCAGTTTTGGGTTTCCATCACAATAAGAACTTCTGCCAAGGCCATCATTCAGTATGATCATATGATGATGCCATCATGCCATAAAAAGACAGAACTTTTTTCAAAATGCTTGAGTACCAACTTTTGGTTAAGAAATGTTTTTTGTTTTACTAATGTTTTTTGTTTAAAATATCTGGGATGTGCTTGTCCATTGAACAGACTCATGACATTTTCTTTCCTCGTTTTAATAAATGATTTAAAGGTGCATTGCAAATTTTGTGAGATTTTTTTAATAACTCAACTCTGATCGAGACTTTATTTCTAGTGCTTTGGCCCTGAACCTTTTATTTGATAGCTCCTTGACAGCTTATCATTGTTAAAGTATGTCATCTAAATGCACACAGAGGAACTCAGTACAACTAATTATGCGGCTTCTGCTTGCACCAGAACTTAGAGAATTTAGAGGAATCACAGCAATGGGGTTGATAGTAAGGTTATGTAATCAAAAGTTTGTTTTTTACTTGTAAATTATAATGATTTTTTTTTCAATAGTATGGGCCATTTTATGTAGATTGATGATATATAATCCCAATTAAGTCCCATTCCAGCTCATCAAACAACAATATGTAGAAAAGTTTTTTTGCAAGACACTGTAAAACAAAAAGCGATGACTTTCACAGTAACTTTTGTTCCTTGGATCTGCGATGCTTTATACCTCAGTCAGCAATTCCTATTTCAATTTATTTGTAATATCTTATGGCTCTTTTGGCAGTAAGAGCTCTAGTGTAGTAGAAAGTGTGTCACTTTGAAAAAGAAATGAAAATCCTGTCATTCAGACCAGATAGAGTGTTCCAGCACAAAGTAGTCGCTTCTACAGACAACTATGAAGTTTATCAGCAGCTGCACAGCTTTGTGCTTCTTCATTTGCTAATTAAAGTAAGGACTTCTTCCAGATTTGTTGTTGTTGTTTTTTTTATTTCCTCAGACCTACACAGTGGCTTGATTCTGAAAAAGTGTTTATCTGGTGACTGAATACAAAGTTTTTGCAGTTTTGTAGGTTTGTACAGCTAAAATAAAAAAAAAAAGATTGGGGAGCGTATACTGTATTTAGCAAGAGATTGCAGCTGACATCTTGCTAGACAACTGGAAAGAGGTTTGTATGAAAGTGTGTGTGTGTGTGTGTGTGTGTGTGTGTGATTGATAGAAAAAGAAAATCAATACGACACAGTCAGCATCACTTTGTACACAGTAAGTGCAC
>JAOTRN010000036.1:4370747-4381845 GCA_028566695.1 Bagroides melapterus
ACACTGCTGTGACGTTTCAAAGAGCCGGAAAGTTCGTACGTCGAAGCGTCTTACGTTATCCACATGCTCGCTACAGGGGAGTAAGGGCTTCTCAGATGTTTCAGTGTGGATGAGAAACTTTTTGAAAATGATTAACAATGGTTGTGAGGACACGGAGCGTTTTAGATGAAAAATACAGTTTTCAATTTGAATCCAGATTAGTGAAGACGTAGTTCTACAAGTTTTTAAGTAGCCTTTCTCTTTGGTAAAAGTTAGACGGGTGTTTGGGGGTTAGTTAAGGGGTGTTTGGGAGGGGATTTGGGGTTAATGGGAAGATGCCTTAGATCTCAGGGTGCCCTCATACCTGTATTACCTTCTGACTGTGACTTTTAGATCTACCGCCATACCTGGACCATACCTGGACCATCCGTAGTCCTGTTTCCATTATGGACACAATATACAACCTTTTAAACCACAATAAGACAAAAAGATATATAATCATCTGTTTTTCATCTCTCTCTCTCTCTCTCCACTGGTGCCTGACCCTGATTCCCTCTTTCCTCCAGACATGCTTGTTTCATCCTAATGCTCTGCTACAGCTTGAAGCTTCATACATCTGAGACTCCATCACTGCTGCTGCTGCTGTACCACATGGATAGACTCAGACTGCTGTGAGGTCGCTGTTGGTGGTCTCACATGGATACCCTAAAAATGACTGCGGATAATCCCACTTGGATACCATAATGAGCCTCTATTTCTTAACACTTTCAGCTTTTTTCAAAGCATGGCTTTTTTTATTTGATCCAATTTGATTTGTTAACGTACAACTAAGAGCATGTCAACGTCTGCAAAGCAAGCAACTGTAAATATGTTATAAAGAACCTTAAATATGCAAGTCACCTACACTACCTGCTGCGCCACCAGCTCGCCCTAGGCAACATGCAATCAAGCATATAGAGTAGCTGAGCAGCTCAGAGTTAATGGCCTTGCTCTGGGTGCACTGAACAGTGGCTCTCTGGCTGTCTGCAGATCTGAATTCACAGCCTTGCAGACACTCGGTTTTAGTTTGATTATACAAAATCAAACTTATTTCACAGACATTTGCTATAATAATCTTCTTCGCCTGATGATTAGACATTTTGCACAGTGATTAGTGACCCTGCTGCTAGGTTCCAAATTTTATGTCAAGCAATTTACCAGGAACTGTGAAGATACGGTTAAAAAACTGTCAAAAGATCCTGTTTCTTTCTGTGATTTTATTGTAACTGCCGTGACACGGGAGGACGACTGCTGTGACTCTGTGGATGACAATTCAGAGAAGATGATACTTATTTGTTTGTCTCAAATCTTACCTGTCATGCAGCAACAAAAGAATGGCACTTAAAGTAAACTGTCCAAGTGTGAAGAGGTTGTTTGTCTTGACAAGGTCTCACTCTCTCACACACACACACACACACACTCTTTTGCTGTGTATGTTTTTTTTTCCCCAAAACTCACAATTATGCAAATGTATGAAACGCTTAAGAGGCTTAAAAAAAATCTTGTTTATTTCCTCAAGATTATCTCAAGCTTTTGACACTCTTGCAGTATTTGTGTGTGTGTGTGTGTGAGAGAGAAAGAGAGAGAGAGACCTCAGTGAATGTCAACAGTTATTATCTGTCTCCTTCTGACTTTACAGCGATCACTCTACAGCAGATGTAGAAGCTTGTGCCGCTTCAGTTCGAGGGTTCCTCAATAGCACCGAACACACTTCAGAAATAATCAGCCTCTTATTTCTGAACAGGTTCATGGTTTCAGAGTGGCTTGTTTATAAACTGCTGCAGATGCACTGTTTACTACGCTCAGTCCTTCTCTTTCCTTCTCTTCTCTTTGCATTTCATTGGTTTGACCTGGTATACCTGCTTAGAATAAATCTTAGAAAAAAAACTTACTACCAGAAAAATGACATTTTGCACAACAGACTTGAACAATTCTAAAGTGATTTTATTATTATCTTAATATTTTTCCCTAGACAAAGAGATCAAGGGAAAATAAAAGGGAGATGTCTGCTTACATCTTCTCTCTCCTGCAAGGGCATAAGTTTGATTTTGAAATTGGTGGGAACATAAATAAAATTCATTGTTCCCTGGATATTGTTAGGGACATGTCCGTAACGTCCCTACCCAAATCGACACCCTGTAGAATCATTCACGTCGTGTCTTAACACAGACCTTAGGCGCTTCATACAACCGAATATTACAGTGATGTGGGTTAGAGAGGCGGAACACAAGAAAGGCAAAGCCAATCCTATTGGAGAAGTGAGTTACGGAGGCGGGACTTTTTTTTTTTAATTCTTAAAATCTTACAGAACGCGGTTTTGAAAAAATGTTTAATCTCATTTTAATGATTCTTGGATAAATAAGTTGTAAATAAAGTAAGTAATAAGTAAAAAATGCAAGACACAGACAGACATCAGTGGTTATATAAATATAAATTAATTGTTTATTTGAATTATTGCTAGGGACAATTCAGTATTCCCTGGATATTGGATATGTCCCTCATGTCAATACACAAATCGACTCTGAGACACAAGACCCCTGTAATCTCACGAACATCTCCTCTTGAGCCTGGAGTAGTGCAGCAGTGATGCTACCGTCCCTAGCCGACCGTGAGAGTTTTACACACTAGTCTAACAGTTGTATGATGAAGGAGTGCTGGCTGGTGGGTGGAAATTGAGCAAACTGGATTAAAAAAAAAGTCAAGTTCATTTGAATATACTACCTACTTTACTACACTTATTTTTTACATTCTATGAGCTCTAATTATATTTGCAGACAGATGTACATTAGTGCATTTATAACATGCTGGTAGAAGTAATAGGGAAAAAAAAGAAAATAAGTGCTTTTAATACACTAACATTGAGAAGTACACTAAAAGCCAACGCTATTATATTCCAGCTAAATGTTTTAGCTTGTAGATGTTGGAATATGGGTATAAAAACAACTCAGGTTGTTAAAAAGTAGTGTTATAAATCTTTCTGGATGATCAAAACACTGAATTTTGAGAAGCATCAAGAGACAAAAGAGCCAGGGGATAATCAAAAAGAGTTTAATGTATACACAAAGACACGCTGTGCACTCCATAGTTTAATCAGAAGTTGCTTTTATACTGAGGTGTACTTGCACTGAGGTGGACATGCTCAAGATCAATTAGATAATGCACAAAACTAAAATAAGATAAGAGAAACACCAAAAAAATGCACAAATATTCCTAGCAAACAAAGGACAGATGTTTATACATCATAAGTAAATATCCAATTATCTGAAATAATGAAACTGAAAAGAATTAAAATGAGTTCCACATGATCTACTCTCCACATGATTTTATGTGAGAAGCTTTTAATCCTGTAATGATAAACAAACGTGTTAAGAATGTGTTAAAATGTTATATTAAGAAGTTTTCAATTGTGCTTTAATCAAATATTAGACTTACTTTGCAGGTCTCTGGACAATTACATAAAATCCATAATGTTACTCATAATCTAACTTGTGAACACGAAGCAGAATCTTTTACACAAATAATCGCTATTGTAAGGAATTTATCTCAGAATCAATTGTGTGTTTAATTAGTGCTGAAGTGTGAACTTTGTCATTACTCTGTTTGAATGTTTGGACATTCTCTGCCGGAACATTAGGGGGCGCTCCGGCAGCGTGTTGTGTCACGTGTTTCTCGTTTGGACTCATCTGTTCCTAACTTCCTGTTTAATTATCGTGTCTATTATTTCCTCCGCGTTGCACTTAACTTTGCAGAGTTTTCGTCTTTTTTTTGTTTGCTCTGCCGCGGTGTGTTTCTAGTTCTTGTGATTTTTCTCCCTTCTCTTTGTTTTTGTTATCCCTGCAAATAAGAGTTGTTGTTTTTTTTCAACCTTTCCTTCTTTTTTTTTTTTTTTTTTTTAAGTTTAGTTTAGTTTGTAGTTTGGGGTTTTTTTTTTGCTTGTTTTATTTTTTTTGTTGTTTTATTTTTTTCTGTAGAAAAATCATGTCTTCTTTTCTTAGGAATTTACACCAATATTTATGATGTTAATAAACTTGGGTACTGAAATGAAATATTAATAAAGTTAATATTTAAATTGGTTAATTGTGATTGTTGCTATTAAATCTCTTCAGATAGAAAAGTATTAAATAAAAAAATTAAGCAAAGAAATTCCTTAGGTGTTCACTTTAAATGGAAATGTCTATGGGGCAGCTAATGGAAAGCTCGGTGTCACCCATATCTCCTTTTTTTCCCGTATTTTTTTGGCAGGTCTGGTCAGGTCATTTTGATGCATTTTGTCCTTTTTCCGCTGCTGGCAAAATATTCTGATCCATTACAGTATGTCTGAGTATCTGGAGAGTGAGACATTTTGTTGGTTAGACTCGGTGCACTAATACATTGAACTGGAGAGGAAATAATGACTATAGAGTACAAAATGTCAGCCCTTTTCCTGCAAAGCCCTCCAAACATCAGACATATGACACTCTAATGAGAGACAGAAAACAAGTATAGTTTTTGTTATGTAAAATAAAGTGTGATGTACAAATCTGAACAAAACACAATTTTTAAATGGTTACGTCCTCCTGAATGGTGATTTCTGATAATATACAGTAGATATATGTTTATCAACAGACCGTTTAGCCTAATTAAAAGGTTGTTTTTTTTTAAGACTTTCTTAGTACCTCTAAAAAAAAGCTGCTTCATGAAGTGTGACTTTGAGCTAAATAAGCAGCACAGCTTTCGAACAACATTATAATAAAGACGTTATGATTCAGAACCTCTGAACTAAGCTAGGCAGTTCTCTTTGCTATCGCTAATGATGAATCGGTGACAAATGCAAGCTATTTTCTAGAAATTAACAGCCAAAAGATTGTTGTAATAATAATAAAAAACACTGTTAGCATTGATACATAAATATTTTGACATGTTCGGATTAGAATACCATAAATCAAGCAGTTAGCTGTCAGGGGAGCTGCTCATAGTGAACTGATTATTATTGTGTATTTAAAAAGGATGAGCAAGCATTAAGAATCCAGGCTGATACACAGGATCATGGCAACCTGTTTCGCTACACTTTCTTCATTCTGTTCATCTGTTACAGGTACATATTAATCTTTCTATAAGAGCTCGACAGCTTTTTTTTTCTTTACAGCAGTTTCTTATGGTGTATTGATCTATATATTCATTCATAAATCTTTATTTGCTGTCTCTAAATTGCCCCTAGGTGTGACTGTTTGTGTGTGTGTGTGTGTGTGTGTGTGTGTGTGTGTGTGTGTGTGTGTGTGTGTGTATTTTAACTATGATTCCTGTTCCTGGGACAATCACTACAACCGGTATACAGTTATTACTAAAGATGAACGAAGCAATGAATCAATGAATTAGTGTATTATGGATGTAAATAATAATTATTACATTACTCAGATTGAACAGATAAATAGTGTAAAAACAGATACACTGTTTTGTTTTGCTTTGCGTTTTAGAAAACGTACAAATCTGTACGCAGGCAATAAGTTGTTGTGAAGTAAGATTCTCCAGAAAGTAAGGAAAGAAAGATTCAGTCATCCACATAAATTGCGATTTGAAGCTCACCAGCATGTTGTTGCTTCGTAACACACACATGGCTAGTCAAGAAACAAATCCCCTAAAAAGCCATATAAAAGTAAAAGGGCTCTGCACTTCCTGCTTGAATGAACAATCACAGTCTTCAGCAATCTCAATTTCCTCAAGTGCCAAGCAAAAACAACTGAAGTTGTGCTACGACCCTGTTACTTCTATATAGTACCTTGAGATGAGAGAATAAAAAACCTTGTGAAGGAATCCTTGGCTTTGCTTGCTTGTAATGCTCTTTTTGCCCAAATGCACCAAAACCAGAAGTGAAAATCAAACCATAGAAGATTTGTCTGTATTCTTATAATGATCTAAAAGCAGTAAGCTTTCACAACAAAGTGATCCGAAAATAAAAAAGGCGGTGTGAGATCTGAGGCGATGCCGTGGTGCCCTTGAACCAATCCTGTTTCCCTGTAAAATTTATTAAGCTGTAATCGGTCTCTATGAGCTAATGTCAGGAGTTGCTATTTGACGGACAAAACTTATAGTGTTCTCATTTCTGCAGTGGTTTCAGAGATGTACTTTCATTTACACAGTGACTGTGTGTGTGAGTGTGTGTGTGTGTGTGTTTCTCAGCAATCATGCCTGCTGGATTACTACATAAAACCTTTGTTTCAAAAGCTAACAGAGAAAAACTAAAGATTTACCAGATCTCTGCATCTCTTCATCAGCCACCCCTACACACTCACTGACACTCAGTCTCCTGCCTCTTGAAAATGCCTTGATCGATCTATCTCTGTGACCAAACAGGCTTTTATGTTGAGTGTGTGTGTGTGTCTGCAGCTTTGTTCCAGGTTCTTTGCAAGTTCTTCTTTATTGCTGATCCAGACACATGACAGGCACAAAAGTAAGGACGTGCTTGTCAGAGCACAGCATGCTTGAGTTCTTGTTGGTTAAAAGGCATTGATTAAACTTCTTTCTTCTATCAGAAGCTCAGACAGGTTGTTATTGAGCCAGCTGTAATTCAAATCACATTATTAATGCATGGAAGCTAATAAGTTATGGTTACTATTGGAACAATTTCCAATCAAATCAAATTCAATTCATTTTATTTATCACATACACAAACATACACAGTATGACATGCAGTGAAATGCTTTGTACGACTGATCCATAGAAGAATAAGACATATAAACAAAAGACACTAGTAAGCAAAAATAAAAGGATCACAGAGATGTGTACATAATTTAAGGCTGATAATGAACATACTAAAAAATCTGTCAAATGTACAGTATAAACATTGATATTTTGAATCTTTCTTTAAGAAAATGTCTAAGTCTTCATTACAAAACAATACGTATTCTTTTGATTTCAACACGGTTTCTAACACCGTTTTTATTTAGTTTTTCTTTTTATTTGTCACGTCGTGTGACGTCATGACAACATGCGTTCAGGAAAAGTTCTCGCGGATTCGTGTTCGTCACACGTGAGTACGGCTATCACAGAAAGTAATTATATACGTATCTTCACTGGTAGGAGCTAGAAAGCATGGTTCCACTTACAATGTGACTAGCCTAAATTAAAGGTAACTTTTTTCTATGTAGCATTAATCAAGACAGTTCTGGATAGTTTATGCATAGTTAATTATTATAAATAGGATTAAAGAAGTACAAAAAAGAGTAAAAAAAAAAAACTAGAAGAAATTTAGTCAATAGTCTAAAATTATAATGGTAAAAAACAAGTTATAAAACTAATAATCTCACTGAACCTGTCACTCACTTCTATACTAAATAATATCTAGTAATATCTTTTTCCCAGCAGTCTGTGGGTCATCCACACGTTGGGAGGTCGTAACTAATTGGACTCAACAGAAGTGTCACCTGACAGTGTTGTGATGCTTCAGTATGTTTTTCATCAGAACCTAGCAAATTTTGTCTTTTAATACATCCTCACATGCCTACCTAATGTACTCGACAGGCTGTGTCTATGTCTGTGTTTATGTCACACAGATTTGTTTGTCTGTCAAGGTCATACAGCCCAACCTGCAGCGGTCACTCTCAGCCTCTTGCTGCACTACGCTAATGAGGGTTCATGCATGGATTTGAGCTTGTTAGGACAGAACTTCACTCGTTAATCCAAAAGCATCCAATGCTTCCAATTTTGTTCCAGCTTTTCCTCCTAAAGGGTCATATAGAAGTCATTCTTCTTGGGGCTATATTGATTGTAACACCACATGGTATTGTTATTCTTGGAGGAGGTTGGGAGATCACTGTCCAGTTAAGAGTCCAATAGCCTCCGATTCTTGTCTTTGGCTGACAGGAGTGAAACCTGATATGGTCTTCAGCTGTTATATAAAAAACTTGCACATAAAACCTCAAGGTTCGATGTGTTGTCTGTTCTGAGATGCATGTCTGTTCATCACAGTTATAAAGAGTTATTATTTGACTTTCTAGAGGCTTCCTGTCAGCTCAGACCTTCTGCACTTTCTCATCAGTAAGGTGTTTCAGCCAGGATGAACCAATAGTTGCAGCCAGGATGTGCAGAAATTGCAGAGATTCTGTGTGAAAATCTCAGGAGATCATCACTCTCTGAAATTTTTCCCATTGCGATGTTTGATGTGAATTAACTGAAGCTCTTGACCTGACTCTCGTCTTCATGGTTTTATGCATTGCACTGCTGTCACGTGATTGGCTGATTAGAGACCTGCGTGAATATGCAGGCGTTCCTAATAAAGTGGATGGTGAGTTGTTTTGTACCGGATCTGGATGTTCTGCATTCAAAACCATTACAAATCAGTTATCTAATTTCTGCACTGCAAATGCCATTTTGAGAATAATGTGCTGCAGGAACGTTGCCTGGAATTAGATAGCTCCAATATTGGAAATTCAGGCTCAGGAGATGAGTTAATTTTATCAGAAAGATTTAAGAATGTGGTCTTATTGTGTCATGGATAATGAAATTAAATGCTAATTATTCACCAATGGGTACAATCTCTAGTAAATAAAATTACAGCGTAACTTCTGATGAACCTTATTAAAAATGATATTTAGGCCATCATCATCACCATGCAGGCATGCTTAATGTCTAGCTGGTGGGAAGCGATATGAAGTGAAGCAATTGATTTGAATTGAATTAGCCCACAGCAGAGGTTACTTCAGTACCATTTCGTTTTTTTCTTTAGCCCAAGAGGGAAATATGACACACTTTGAAATAGAATAAATATATTTTTTAAGATATTTTGTGTGGTTCATTAGTCCCATCGGTGTGACAGAGCCTACTGGTGGCTCAACATCTGGCAGTGTTACAATAGGGAGCAATTAAACTGACAAAGATCTGTGGATAAATGTGTTCTGTTTAAAATCTAGTTTCCAAAGTTTTCCACTTTCCTCCTACGTCCTATAGTTTGAAGATTGAGATATAGACCAGATGCTCTTACGGTCACGGTGAGTACGTTTATATTTAAGCTAAATTACAGACTAGATACAGTATATGTCTACAAATGCTACAAAAGTTTCTTGATCTGCTTTATATCAAACCAATGGGGTCATGGAGACATTTTTAATCTAAAAGGTGTCCTCTAAAAGAATAATTCTGTGCACAAAAAAAGTCTTCACCTTAACACAAATCATTTTGAACAGAATGTTTTTACCATCTCAATGGATTGAGACCCATCGATATTCTGGTCATTTCAGACACTTAAATTATGTAAAATTGAGCTAAATATTTGAGTCATGACTAAAAAGAATTCACGACATCCACAGAAACACGGTCAGATATTATTGTCAGTTGTTACTACTCTTATAAGAGCAATAAAACACTATTATCTTCAAATTGGACCACGTCACACCAACCCTTCAATGTTTTTTTTTCCCCCCAAAGTGTTGATTCATAATTTAGCAACTAGCACAATTGGTTTTAAATTTCTTTAAGTGTACAAAAGAGGACATTTAATCTGCTATTCGGTTTCTCGAGCTTACATTTACATTTACATTTAAGGTCACTTAGCAGACGCCCTTATCCAGAGTGACGTACAAAAGTGCTTTTAAATCTGTCTTTGAATAGATTAGCTCAGGTTCAGTATGTTGCAAGACTAAAGATACTAATAGCCAAACAATTTATTTTTTTTTTTTGGGGGGGGGACCACACACATATATACAACAAGTGCTAGGATAAGTGTTTTGTGTAGAGGTGGGTCTTCAATCGTCTTACTCGTTTTATTGGCAATGACTTGGGTAAGTTAGAACATCGTGCATTAATGTTTGTTGAAGGATAAAAAAATGTCAGTGTTGAGATCCACGTAGTGAGATTACTGCATTTGGGTCTGGATTTTGCCCCTGCTGGTGGCACCTCCCTTTTCTGACATAAACACTTTCACATTGTACATATTGCAGGTCTTGTAATAATCTTGTTATTGTAATAATCCAGTTAATATTTGCAGCTCTACTGAGACTGTATTAGTGTGTGACATTTGCGAAGAATCAGCTGCAGCTACTCTCCCCACCTACTGGGGAGAAATGATCAGTCTTAGACACTGATAATAATTACCACATTGTTGATACTGTTACTGAAGAATTCAACTTTATTTCCAATCAAAGGTTCATTGCTAGAGAATGAAGGAGCACTCAAACACTCTGACGTATGTCTTTCATACACAGGAGTAGAACTGCTAATACTCACTGAGGTCGTGGAGGGAGATGTGGAGGATACAGCGTTTATATTACAACACCACCACCTCCACCTGCAAGAGTAATAGCACTGATCAAGTTATATCAGCTTTGCCTTCCAAAGCCTGATTAGAGATCATCATTCCAGGATTCAGCCTTTAATTGGAAGAAACACGAAGAGGAAAAATTTTCCGCTAAATACTGTAGATTAGGATAACATTCATTCTTTTTGAGAAATACCGGTAAAAAAAAAAAAAGGAATGTGATATACAGTGTCTATTATGATAAAAAGGATGAAAAGCGTTCACTCTATTCTGAATGCTTCTTTTTACTTTTGCTTAAACCTTTAGACTTCTTAGGACTGGCTTTTTTGGTCCAATAATATTTTTAACTGAGCCAGTTACCTTCCACTTAAAGAGTTTTTTTTTAACAGCAAATAAAACTAAAAACTGAGATTTATTGGTATATGTGTTTCCAGACTTTTATTTATTTATTTAGTCTACTTAATCCAGCAAGCCCTGAATCTTGCATGTTCGGGTTACCAGGACAGTTTTCACAGGCCAGATTAATGCATTTTTTTTTTTTTATTTGAGGGTTTTTTGCTGCGGAAGCAAAAAATAAATAAATAAAAAAAATACATTGTGGTATCCTGTTTTGTATTCACCAACAGTTCAGTTTATCAGGCAGCACATCAAAATATAATATTATTATATTCCATGTTGTGTCACATGAAGGAATTCTGTATTCAAGTGTGTCTTTGTTATTTGGTGAATTTTATTACTCCAGTCTTAGTTTTCTTTCATGGAAGTCAATCCTCTTGAGAGTCAGTCTGATCGTGTTTAGTGAAGTGCCGTGTATCTGCAGAATTAATATTGGCTGGAAACAGCCCATCCTCT
>JAOTRN010000036.1:4527596-4538124 GCA_028566695.1 Bagroides melapterus
ACACACACACACACACACACACACACTGACCGCTGAAATGTACTGGCTGTTGAAGCTGGATTTGTGCTCAGAGGTGAAGCAGGCCGAGTCACATGGTGAGCTGAGCTCCTCAGACAGAGCTTCAGGGAGGTGACTGGACACACAGCCGCTGTCTGAACCACTTGAACCGCTGCCTGACAGACAGTGCGAGGATGATCCCGAACTCTCTGTAGCTAGACACAAACAAATGCATGCCCTTTATAACGCAGGTTTATTTGTACAACACGTTTAACAATATTCAACTGTTACACAAAGCTTGGTTACACTTTGTGGAAAACTAAAATAGATTTAGGTCCTGAATAAGGAAGCCAGGGATGACGACATGAGGATGAAACGCTAAAGAGGAACCAAATTCAAAACAGAACCCATCTTCATCTTGTACTGTATAAATATTATAGACAAGACCTGGAGCACTGCTCCTCTTTGTCCAAGAAAAAAAAAAAAAAAAAAAAAGGCTTAGAATAGCTGCTTATGGCGTTTCTTATAATTCAGTATATCTGCATTGTATGTATAGTGCTTGTGAAGACATTGAGGTTTGAGCACAACAGGAACATAACACTGCTTTTACATATCTATTCATCTGTTTGCCTGTATCAGATCTCTCTCCTTGCAGCTGATGGGTGTTTCTATGCTGCTTTTATTATTTTGGTAACGGACGTTGTTATGGAAATCAAGTAAACAATATCAAAACATGACGTTCTGGGAAGAAAACAACCTGCTAGATTTTATCGAATATGACGTGAAGCTTTGTGAGGAGGAAAATAAAAACGTACCCGTGCCATTTTGAATAAAATCAGCGAAAGTTGGACACTGCTGAAATTTAGCCAGACACTGTGGGTCTGATTTTGCTGTTCTTTTTTTTTTTTTTTTTTGGAAAAAAAGTGCAGGCTGGCAAACTTTTAAATTTGACCTTTAGAGTATAATAAAGTGTAATACTGAATAAAACCATGTTTTTCAAAGTTTAAAGAGCATACTCATTGAAGGCTGGCTGCTGGTTTCATGTTCAAGCTCATCCTCCTCAATGCAGGGGCTGATCAGGGGTCTCTCCCCTGGTAGCAGAGATTGGCTGCTGTACATGTGAAGGTTGAGAGGCCCCAGCAGTGTGGAAGATGGGGGTCCACCTGGCCCTGGGGTTCCGTTAACTGGTGCACTCACAGGAGCTCTCTTAAACGGATTAGAGTGGTCAAATAGAGAGACGGCAATGGACGCCCTTGTCCTGGCTCCTGTAGTAGAGGAAAAGACCGGGAGAATAAGTGCATACAATAACATTTACTTTTTATGCATCTAACATTACATCATTAGCTGAACTAGGTCTGGTCTGGTCTGGTCTGGTCGTACCTCTGCCCTTCATGATGTAATCAATGGCCCGATCGTTGATAGCAGCATCACTGGGTGTGATATCCAAAAATGGCTTATTGCCCACTCCCATAGACACCATCTCCTGCATACGGATTTCTAAACACACATCAAATCAAATCAAATCACTCTACCGCAGAGATTCAAACACTTGGACAGCAAATTTGATAAATACCAGTTCACCACACTGTCTTTCATAACTCTGTAATTTATGGTAAAATAAAAGACAGAGTTTTCTTGCCAGAGTCTGAAAACCTGAGCTACTTTCAAAGGCCTGATTGATTTGCATTTTCTTCTTGCTCAGTGATGCCATGTCAAAGTCTCGTAAAACAATACAAGTCGAATTCAAATGAGTCTTTTGAACAGCCTTGTTTCTGTAGGCCTGAGGCAAGTACAGATACAAATACAAAATGTATTATTACCGTACTTGGTGAGGTGTTGTGGAAAGAGACTAACACACCATCATCCAAAATTTTCATCTGATGCCATGACACTAAATAGAAGTTCAACACACACCTTTGTTCCGTGTGGCCTGTTGCCACAGTATGCGGGCGATGTCTGAGGTCCATGCTTGTTTAATGTCAGCTGTAGCAGCCTGGAGGATGTATGTCTGGTTCTTTGATGTTCTTCTGCGAAACCAGATCTCAAAGCGCAGCCCGTTCTCTCCCGATGTCTCCGTCATTCCCACATCAGCAGTCTATAAAGTCATGAAGACTGATATACTGAAACCCTGCTAGTTTTTACCTGGAACCAATAAGGGCTAGTTCACTAGCTATTACCTATCTAACTAGCCATTTAAGAGAGCGGAAGGATAAAAGGCTATACCTAAAGAGTATGTGTACAGACTTTAAATGAAGTTAAAAGTATGAAGATGTTTGTTTACTGTTTAAGTAACTTCTGTGGCATTTAGAACGAATGACTTGGTCTAGATACTTGTTCTGGAATACATTAACATACACTATAGACTGAATCTGGAAAAGGAATTATACAGGTGCTCATCCTGTGCCACTTTGAGGTTCACAGACGTGATTTACCTTAAAGGAGTGCTTGTATATGTAGACGTCCAGGCCTCCCTCGATGCGTTTGGGTTTGCTGAACAGCACCAGGTCTTCAAACAGGAACACATGTCTCTGACACTTCTTCCTCCCATACCAGATGGTAAATTCATCCTGCCGGACCAGCTGGCCCTGCTCCTTCAGGTTCACCTGAGACAGAAAATCAGGTATGCCTAAATCTCAGAATAACATGTTCACCTTGTAAATCTCATAATAAAAGTGCCATGCAAGATGATATTATCCTTGTAGTGTGTACTGTGTGTAGATAAAAACGAGTATTTTAAGAATATTGCCTTGGGGAGGGTGTGACTCACATCGCAGTCGCGAATGGCATCCATAGCCAACAGGTCGTTGCCGTGGCGCAGCTGGAACTTGACCATTTCCGCAGCGGCACGCAGATAGGAGAGCTCCTGCTCCTGAGCCTCACTCACCTCCTTAATCAGATCCTTGAGCAGCAGAGCATATTTACTCATTCGCTGGATGGGCTTCAGCAGGTATGAGGCCAAGTCCATCTTATCCTCCAGCTCCAGCTGTTTATGCTGGAAAAAGAAATAGTTTGTGAGGGGTGAAACAAGGACACGAGGGGGGAACATCTGACACTGCAAACGCAACAGGAAAAAGTGAGTAGCATCATCGTAGTATACTGGGTCGATGTGAGCCCTTTTAAAAGAATATACTTTCCGCTTAGATCCACCATGTCATAAGGTGACATGCACAAGGCTGAAAAACTGCTGCTGAAGTACAGTCACAACTGAAGAAAGCATTAGCTAAACCTCTACCCAGTTACACAAGTTCACAGAATCCTGAAATTATTGGCTAGTGTTGCTGTGCCTAACACAGGAGAGAGTATGTTATCCCTTCAACCCAGAGAACATGGCCAATTTTGCTCAGTTGGTTCTGTGAGTTTACAATAATCTGGATTTTGCAAACTCCAGATCTTCTGATGATGGACCCCGAAACCAGAACCCCTATAATTACAATTAAAAGAGATCCTTTCTCTACCTCTAACAAGTATATTTAACTGAAGATGGTAGCAAAGGTGTTTTGCATTAAAGAATTCTGACTGTTCCAACAACTGCCATTCGACTCCAGCATGCATCAGTATTCTTGTGCAGGAGATCAGTCACTCACCCTGAAGAAGCTGTTTCCATGGCTGGCCAGCAGTGAATCTGACTTGGGCTTATTCTTGCTGTACAGAGCGTACAATCCAAATTGCTCCTGCTACAAATTGAAAACAAAAGACAGAGATTAAAAAAAGTCAGAGCGATTCAGTACTGCATTTCACTAAACCTGTGCTTCTACATGCATAATTCCTTACTACATTTTGCAGGAACTGTTGAGCGGATTGGAACAGACGTTTATATTCAGTTTTATCTGGAAGCACTTTTTGGTATGGGATAAATGGATTTATATTTCGTTTTATGTTCTTTTTATACATGCGGAACATGGTTGGGTTCCCAGTGCCAGGAATGTGTCAGGTAATGTTAGACTCTGAGATGAAGGCTCTGCTCTGCTGTAGGCTGAGAATGCCTCCTTATTCTGCTCTAATAAAACACCACTTTTTCTTTCATTTTCCAAACACAAGTTAAAAAAAAGACATGTTTTTACAGTTGTACTGTGTAATGGAATGTTAAATATATCCATGCAACATCCTAAGACCAACCTGGATTCACAAATTAAATGGAGGAACCGAATATGGACTTGTTTTCAGCGATTTATTTTAAGTGACTCCTCATTAACAGCCTAATTTACTAAAGATTTGAGTTAACTGTAAAGCGTAAACTACTAATATTCATCTTTCACATCCAGACAGAAACAATTAAACAGACTGCAGGAAACCGTTGTGTTCAGACTTGTTATTTATCATGGATTGTGTTTGGGGAAGAGGCTCTTACGTGGCGTAGGAAGCAGTGGCTGACGCGGAGTGGATGGTTACAGCAGCTCTCCAGCTCTTTAAGGAAGTACTGACTGTGGAAGTCCACCAGCTTCTCCAGGTTGCCGAAGATGACGCTGCGCTTTCCCCGCAGGTCCTGGGGCAGGTCAGGACGCTCCATCTCAGGGAAGTAGTGATCAATGATGTAACGCAAGGAGCGCACATATTCACGCTCTGTTGTCACCATTTCATCCACAATGTGCCGTAGTTTGCTGAGAGAGAGAGAGAGAGAACAGGAGAAAATGAGAAGGATGGAGACTCATTAACGGTGCATTAGTACTTTCATGCATGCAAAAGAAAAGAATGTGTGCTTTTAACACAATGTTATAAAGTACAACATGAGAAAGTTTTCACTAAGGCCTTATTCTGAAGTTGCACTGATATAAAAAATGCAGACAAAACAAAGTGAAAACTCTGAAAACAAAGAAGTTTCAAGGTAAGTTTCATATAACGTGGGAGCTCGCTCCCTATGATAGCCAAACACACACACACACACACACACACACACAGCCTCATTCCCCTGCCTCCGCTGTGCTAATAAATGACCGGGGTGTGTGAAGTGCGGAAGACAAACGCAATTTACTGCACTTCAAAGTTCCCCTGCACTGCTCTCATCTGGGAGAGTCATCAGGTGCTTGGGGCTTTTTATCTCATGAGGATTAACGGGGAAGCAGGGGGCCCCAACGTGGAAAAGACATCTCTGACTAATGGGGAGGTTTATGAGTCCGAGAAGAAAGTTTTTATACAGCTACACACAGAGTTCACAGGAGTAAAACACTTAGACACATGACTAAAGCAGGGCAATGATATTAACTGTGTGTGTGTGTGTGTGTGTGTGTGTGTGTGAGGTCCCTGTCTGCGAGACTCAGATCACAGCATGACATGCGAGGAGGCGTTAAAATCTTGTGAATACCTAGCACTGAAGGAATATTATAGAGCTAGAAAATTTTGTTTACTTACCCTCATACTTGGCTGATATTTGAACATTTTTAAATCTAAATGATTGTTTTCTTCCATATATGTTTATTTTTACTTCACAGGATATTTTGTTTTTAATTTATGAAGCCTTGCCAATATTACCACTAGTACACAGTCAATAATGATATTTCTGTATGCAGCACTACTGTAAAACTACATTATTCCCAATAAAACACTTGACTTTCAGTCCCTGGTGTGAGTGTGTTCGCTCCTACCTGCCCTTGGCACGTGGCTCTGGAACAGGGCTCCCGGATTGGTGTGCGTCCTGTGAGGCCCAGTTGTGTACTGAAGCTAGCCGTGAGTTGTAAGACCGATCAGTCCCCTCTGTGCTGCTCACCTCCAGGCCTTTTATAAACACGCCCATGTGGCCCCTGCGTGCCGGCTCACTTAGCGTCCGCTGGCACGTGCCAAACCGTGTCCCCACCTCGCTTCCGGGTGCATCGAAACTCTGAGTTTTCCTCAGAACCCTTCGCTTCGTATCTCCTACGGAGGATAGCGCAGGACTGGCAGAACATGAAGATGAGTATGCTGCGTAAGGAGACTCATCTGTAGATGTGCTGCGGGTGAGTCTGTGCGAGTTACAGGGAGTGCTGTGTGGAATCCGGTTCTCTGTGTGACAGAGACTTCCTATAGGAGTCCTCAGGGAATCATGAGCAGCCGAACGAGTGCCTACTGGGCTGCAGGGGGTGGAGGAGAGTCGATCACGAGTCCGGACACTGCTGAAGGCTTTCCTGCAGGAGAACGATAGGCTGCTGCTCCGCTCCTGGGGCCCACGGGGGTTGCTGCCACCTGAGCCGGAGTTGCGGGCACGCAGCACTGCCTCCAGCTTTTTCTCAAACATCTGTTTGGTTTCCTGGCACTTTGACCAGGCAAATTTCCACTGTTTGAGTCCCTGGTCGCTCTTTAACTCCACAGCGAGATCCTTCATCTCCTGGAAGTGTGCATCAGGGATTGGTACATGCTGGCTGCGGTAGTTCTCCAGGCAAGCCATCACTCCCTGGCACTTCTCAGGTGCGCTACAATCCTCCATGCTCACGCAGGCCAAGTGCCTCATGCCTTCCAGAGCCCATCCATATGCCTGGCAGAGAGACAAAGAGAAATCAGCCATTATGGTATAAATGCTCTCTTTAATGCAGACACAATGGTAGAATTTTTTCATTAGTCAGATATTATTCCTAATGCTTGCCCTCATTTATTTTCATGGTCAGAAGTCAAAGGCACATGGTGACGTGTCGAGCAGCGCAACAGAGGGAGTGAACTTTGTACGATATAAAATAATATTGCTGCATTGATCCATCAGGGCACACTTGATTTTGATATTATCCAATTACACAACTTGATATGGTTTTCATTGTGACACCAACTCTTTTTGTAACTGGTTCTCCAGGACCGGTCGGATCGGTCAAGAAAACACACCAAAGATGGCATAATTTCATGTTATAACCACAAATACTGGACACTGAGAGTCAGAAGTAAAACCTTCTTTGGAGGAAAAGCGTAGAATCGGTAAAGAGCAGCATTAGCACAGAAAAGACCATCTGAGTGACAACTCTTTCTAGCAGTTGGATGTGAATGTGAATGTGAATGTGCGTGAAACAGAAAATGAGATGGAGGGAAAAAAAAAGATTCTTTACACCATTTTCATGTAAACTAAGGAGGTATTTATGGTGGAGCTGGGAGGTCTGAATAGTACTGCTTTAGCACATCAGCAGGAGAGCTAATGGGTTTAGCAGTAGGAAACAGCACTCTAGTATTTAAGACACAATCTCCCTTAATTACTTTTCTAGCACCTGGCTCTTCTACTCTCCCTCATTCACTGTCAGTACTGTTTTAAACAGGCACAACACTCCGCTTGTGCTGAGATTTAAGGGAGGATTCACAACGATCAAACACTCACCCACGGCCCCTGACCCTCTGACATGGCAAACCTCCGACAGATTCCCTAAGGAGGAGGGGAAAGAATCCTTCATTTAAAAAAAAAAAAAAAAAAATCTCTCTATGCATGTACTCACAAAACCTCTTTCTCCTGTGCAGGGCTGATAGATGAGGTCACACAAACCTTCTTGTTTTCTTTTGATCTGTCTTTGGAAGTGTTTTCCTCCACAGTCTGCCTTCAGATTTAGAATCAGAAATTAGTCCATCTGACCTGACACTGGGAACCTGAGATATTGTATTCTTCTTCTTCTCTCTTCTGTTGTACATTGTGCCCTTTGGACTGGGTGTCTACAGGACACTCTTCAACCTGTGTGTGTGTGTGTGTGTGTGTGTGTGTGTGTGTGGTGAAGTAAGAGCCACATACCAATGTTTGGAGGTGCTTGGAACCCAGATACTAAAGTCATCAGGCAGACCAGAGGTCAGTTTAAACTAACAATACTGATTGCTAAGTGTGTGTGTGTGTGTGTGTGTGTGTGTGTGAGAGAGAGAGAGAGTGTAATAGATCACTTGCAATTCAAACACTTATTGGAAGGAATTTATTTCAGCTCAGAGTATAACCTGCTACTCCTAATGAACTTGAGACAATTTAATGACCATGATTCATAACTCCTTATTTATCCACACTGATTTTCATAAACATAGAAAGACTTGAGACAAGCCTAGATTTAAACTATAAAGTGTGAAATAAACTGTCTTTCACATTTCAGCCCCTTTCACATTTTAACAAAATCACAGAAATGTTCAGCACAGAACACCATGAAGAACACTATGTGGAACACCATGAGGAACTCCATGAGGAGCACCATTTTCTCCAGCAGGGAAAAAAAAAATAAAAAAACATCACCAACTGCTCAGTGACAAAGCCACCAAAAGGCTCTATAGGAGCATAAAGAGGTCATAGCCTACAGGCAAACTGTTTTGCATTACTTCCCTGATCCAACACATAGAACTCAAATTAAACACTTTATATCAATGCAGCAATTCACTACCTCTGATCGGGCCATTTTGATGCTTTAATGCCACAGACAGGCTGTAGATGACATCATGGTTGAGAGGGTTTAAGGACCTTTGATGTGTGAATAGTGTGTGTGGTGGGAGTGTTTGATTGGTGAGAGCTGAATTAGAAAGCTTGAAGGAGGTACCTCTGAAAAAGCACTATTCAAACTTGCACAAAAGAGAGAGAGAGAGAGAGAGAGAGAGAGAGAGACCCACACACATAGAGAGAGAGGGGAAACACGAGAACAGCACTGAGCTTTTGTATGCAAGCATAAATGACACTCCTGCAGCGTAAGAAGGTCGAGGGGACATTTTAACACTTGAAAGAAATCTCCATTATTATTTCCTAAAATTAAAAGAAAAGACAAAACAGAGGAAAGGCAGGGAAAAGCTTTTCGGGTGGCAGCCAATCTCTGATCTCAGGTTCAAGTCATGCCAAGAATGTGTTTTTCCCTTGAAGTGTGTACCTCGTTCAAAATGGACAGTACGTGCACAGCACTTGGAATTTCTCCGGGACTTATTTCACCCTGACTCTTTGTGACTTCATTTCATCACATCACCAGTCCAAAAATAAATAAACCATAGCCTGATTGGATAAAAATATAAATCACTGGCATAAGGCACAGAAGCATCTGCAGCTCAGGCAGGAGTAGATGCTACTCATTGCAGGGTTAGCTCAATGGTTATAGCTCTGGACTAAAGATCAGAATGTTATGAGTTCACGTCTAAGTTAAATAAAAGCATCTGCCAACATGTTTGGGATGTTTAGACTAATCATGCTTGAAGGAAGTGATGAATTATAAAGCCCTGTGTAATGTTTCAACCTGCAATGATTGTGTATTGGAGCGACTTCAACGATCCCTCTATAAATAGACTGTCTTGGGCCCATGTCTTCTCTCACTAGTCTTTGGTATGTGTGGACACAGCACACAACATACCATGTGTTCTCCAATTTAAGAACCAAACATGTCAGAACCCTATGCTCCACTAGAGGGCGCTATAATCAGTTATTAGCTACAACTGATAATTAACTAAACCAAATAAAAGCACATCAAAGGCGTTAAAATCACATGAAAACAGAATCCCTGTGAGGGAAATTTCATAGCTCTGATACGTCTCCGGTGAAGATTTTAACACATTCTACAGCCACAAAAATGGACATCAGGCAAGAATAATAACTTTAGATCAGTTATTCAGTTGGAAGACACAACACCTCTTCTATAATATGCCAGTATCTGGATGCTTAAGCACTTAAATGGCAGTGTCTAACAAGTAAATGATTTAAATGCTTAATTATGAGTTCATTCCTTCATATGTTAATCGCTCACCATCTGTCATGTGACCGTCCTGACTAAAGGAATGCTAATAGGACTAATACAGAACCAATAGATCTGCACCTGTATGATAAAGAGCTTCTGCAGAAGTTGATCCCATCAAGCTGATTTGATTTTATATAACACCCCGTTTGACTTATGACCAATCTGTCAGCCGGAAGGTGTTTTATTGTGTGGATGGTGTAATTCAGTGTGGTTACAGACCGGTGTGTACACGCTGGATGCCGCCTTGATGATTATCACAGCTGCTCTATCAGGAATGTAAATAGAAAAGCTCAACATTGACACACACACACACACATTCTAAAAAACATGTCTGTTTCAGAGATGTCTGAAATGTGGGTCCAGCACAAACCACAGCTGTTCCAGTAAGAAAACCCAGAAACGATGAACCCTGTATGACCTCTAGGCATCGTCACACTCCACTAGTTTGCTCTGCTCTCCTCATGCTCCACTGAAGCTTTGGGATATAAGCGTACCCCTTGTATTTTACACGTGCTGCTTGCCATGATAACCTTTCCAGAACTTTTCGAGGGAACACAGGAACAAGTATTTACAACAAACATGTATGTGCATTATTCATTTCCTGTGATCAAATATATAAGGAACAGATGCTAAACATACTGATATAATGAAGTATAAAATGTGTGTTCCTGATTAGAGCAGGGTGTGTTCTCTGTACCAGGTTAAGACTTCAGTTCTGAGTGAGCTGGACCTGAGCTGCCCTTTGACCTTTCACTGTTTAGCACAATGATGACAAACAGGATATGAGAAAGGACTTGATCATTTATAGAGTAGCTTTACTTTAACCAAGAGTGAAAAATCTTTATAGATTTTATATTCCATTCTACATCTGGTTATGCCAGTGTACCACAAGAAGTTTTAAGCTCATAAAACCTCTA
>JAOTRN010000036.1:4598044-4614340 GCA_028566695.1 Bagroides melapterus
TATTCTGCTCCATGAAGTCATGGTGCTCTATGTATTCTGCTCCATTAAGTCATGGTGCTCTATGTATTCTGCTCCATGAATTCATGGTGCTCTATGTATTCTGCTCCATAAAGACATGGTGCTCTATGTATTCTGTATTCAAAATGTGAAAACACTGACACTGTTTGAATCCATCAGCTCTGAGCAGAAAGAGCGAGAGAAAGAGTGAGCGATGAAAAAAAGACACATTCCATACGATTGTGCTGAAAAATGAGTATTGTAACCTCGAGTTAGGATATTTTCCCCATGAGGCAACATCTGCTTAAGAATGGTGGTGTCATCACTGGAACATTTCCCACCACATCAAGTAACGATGCAGCAGAGGAAGAGGAGCAGAAGGAGCAGGAGGAAGCAATAGACAGGAGCTCCTGCAGGATAAGTGAAAGAAAGAGAACAGCACTAAAATGCCATCACTCCATCATTCTGTATGTAATATCCTGTGCCCCAGTCTCTCCCTCCTTCCTCTTGCTCTGCAGTGGGCCTGGACTTTTATCCTATTCTTCTACTTTCGCAAGAATTAATCAGGGAGTTAGTGGGAAAAACACAGGCACACAAACTAACTAAATATGTGTGTGTGTGTGTGAGAGAGAGAGAGAGAGAGAGAGAGAGAGAGAGCAATGTTTCCCACAATCTTGGCACCTCTGTGGTCTGGATCAGAGGCTGTATCTTTAAATCCAGCTGTGGACCTTGATAAATCACCAGGACCAGAAACTCTACCTTACACCTCCTCACACACAAAAACATAGAGATATGGAGGATCTATTCTTACTAGTACCATACCACAGAACTATCTTTTTTTAAACAAAACCAAACAATCCATATTAATATATAAAACCTCGTGTTCTACTTTTAGTAAATCATCATAAACTTTGACTTTTTATCTTTTATAAAGAATGTTTAATATGTATCACAATTTGTTGTAGTATAATTAGATTTGTTAAAAAGGATTTTGCATGTAGTTCATCAAAGCAGGCTCTTATTTGACTTTAGCTGTGGCTGAATGTCAAAAAGTGTTTGTTTTTACATGTCATGCACTTTGTAGTTTGTCCTGTATGATGTCATTATGTTGTACCCTATGCAGTGTACATGTATAGTGAACAAGAGGGACAGGATAAAGAGCAGCTCAGGCAAGAAAGCTAGCTGATTCTGTCAGCTCTATTCATCTGTGTTCTCACTGTAAAGCACAAACAACCAATAATAGTTTGCAAAAGGCAAGCTCTTGTTGAGATTCTGTCCTTGCTCTCACTGATGTGCGTAGAGTGTTTTCTTGTGAGACTTGAAAACAAAGGCACCAAATAATTACATTCTCGGAGTCTGAAGCAGAATGCTGTTTGTGACGCAGCTCTAAATTCTGAACGTCTTGCAGAACTGCCAGTTTAATTAAGTAATTTAAAAGGGTGCAGCATAACCTATGTTACAAGCTGTTCTGCAAGTAGCTTGCAATGGCATCGTTCCACCAAAGAGGGCGACCTTGCATCTAGTAGCAAACTTGAATGCAATCTTTTGACTTTTTCACCCTGCTAAGTGCGAATGGACGGTAAGGGAAAGGTCTAAATCAGACAGACAAACAGACAGAGGAGGAGACAGAGGGAAACAAAAACAAAATAACAGGGAGGGAGGTGTGAAATCAAGGGTGGCAGTCAGTTGAAAGCAATGACAAGATTTATTCTTTACCACTGTCAAGGACAAAAGCTCAGTAGGCATTTATTTCAACCCATTATTTTAACAACCGATTCACTCTGCTATTCTCCTCTGTCTGACTTTTTCTCACTGGCCTCTGACTGTTTAAAACATGTCGATATTTTAGTCACCATAGCATGGTAGAGAATATAATGTAATTATATGTCAAGAAAACATCAGCTAGGTATGTCTGTGTTTTCTTTACAAAATTCGTCTCTAAAGCATATCAACATAAAAGACAAGTGCATGAAATGCACTTTAAGAGCTTTATACAATAACAATGTGACACTGAAACATTATTATGAAGGGGAAGAAATGACAGGAATTAATGCTTACTTCATTAACCATGAGGCAAAATAATAAACAGGGAAAAGAAGAATTGAACCTGCACTGCCAGAAAGTCTCACTTTACCTACAACCGCAGAGTACATTTTGTGAAAAAGGTGCATACACGGAGACACACACACAAAGAGAGAAAGAAAGAGAGAGAGAGAGAGAGAGAGAGATACACTACTGACTGCTGACAGAGTGTTTTGTTCAGGCATGGAGAAATATGATTAAGAGCCGTAAGAAGACGGCGTGAATTCCACAAACAGGTGGAGAGAAAGAGAGACACGCACAAACAGAGACTTACCCTCACTAGATCCCACTACAGCCACAAAAGTCTGCAACGTTCAATAAACTCTTCACTCCTAAAACATGAACAAATCCCAGGAGCAGAACAGCACTAGCAGTAAATGCACACACTTTCCTCCACAGTCAGCAACACAGTGTGTGAGAGGCTGTACCAAGAGGATCTACACACACACACTTCTAACTTCACACTGGGAATGTCAGCGAGTCTGTTAGGTCATCCTGAACAAGTTCCTCCCCCTTCTCTCTAACCAACTACTGCCAAATCTCTCTCGCTCTCCTTCTGTGAGGGCAAAATCGACCCTGATCTCCTCCCACTGGCCTGCCAGAGCATGTGAGCACTGCACTCAGATCAGACCCTCTCTGTCATACACACAAACAAATACACACTCGTGCCCCATCAGAAAAGACACGAGAATCAACCGGAGTATTTCAGCCAAAGAATTGTTCAAACTTCTGTTAAGGCTGCTGACTTATAGCTGTTAGACTTTAAGGCTAATATACACTGGGCTGAGGAGGAAAAAGTAATAACCGGTCATGTGTATTAGACAAAATCTGCTGAATATTTACAGCTATAAACAAATGAAGATTAAACAGGTTCTCCCTGACGGTCATGTGGTCAGGAAGTAAAACATCTGGATGAAAAAATACTTGATTATAATACTTGAAAAATACTTGATTACTGCTCATGCAGTGACTATTAATAAAATGATTTGGTCCTGAGATGAGATCGGCAGAATATCAAGTCAAGTTAGTTCTTAAATAGGAGAATGACACAGGATGATGCAAAGCTCTCGTGAAACATAAACCAAAACTATCCTTATTACCAAGCTCACTTTGAAGAATGTTTCTGTTTAAGCGAGCCCATTAGTAGCAATTGTCTTTAATCCCAGGCCCGTTGTTAGAGGATCTTCATCATATAATCTGGGAGAACAAGTTCTGCTATCACAGTCTATTATCTAGATTGATCAAGATTTCCATGGGATCATCTTGTATAGTGTGACAGGTAATAATCTTACTTAAAGAGTGCTGTATAACCAGTTTAAGTCTTATGGTGGCTTAAAGTCACATTGCCATGAATTGTGTTCAACGTCACGTCTATAGCATGTCTTGTAAGAATAAAAGAGTCTGCTTACTCCATGATGCTGGTTCTGATATTTCAATATTGACCGCACCTGCATTAATTCTTCTTAGTTCTGTATTTTTGAAAGAGATGGCTCAGTGGCTCGTGTTGCCAGTGCACGGCTCCAGTTTCATCCTGGTTTTCTGTGTTCATATGGGTTTTCTCTGGGTTTCCCTCAACTCCTGAAAATACACTACAGTATATTGTTGAGTGCATTAACAACACTTAATTGCCCTTGGGTGGGAATAATTGTAAAGATGGGTGTACGTAAGGCTGGAATAGTGTCCCAGGCTCCAAATCCACCTCGTCCTTGGAATGCTAAATCAGTTGCTAAAGGTAAATGAGTAATGAGTTTGAATATAGACTTTGAGAAATAGATATATTATTCCATTTCATTTTAATAAGGACTTAAAAAACATTATAGACGTGGAGTAATTCTTATCAACTGTGGCATCAAATCCTTTGCAACAGTCCTCCTACATGTATTCAATCAAGAGAGTGTGTTAAGTCAACACAGTAAATATATCCTGTCGGCTCCTCCTGTTTAATCCTTTAAAAAGCGTGTATGTTCGAGGTACTCGGCAGCTGCTGGGCTGCGGTGTTGACAGTTGGCTTGTATGAATGAATAACGGGGGGTCCGAAACAACACGCCTGAGGTCTGCTTTTCTCCTTATATTAGCACTGACATAATTACTCGCTCAGTATGCTGCTATTCTCATTAAGTGAAATGTGAAGATTTAGAGCAGAGAGAATAAGGCTTCCTGTCTGGGTCTCTATAGACTCTCAGGAGCAGAGCAAACACTCCATACAGTATTAGTTACAAGTCCTGGGGTTCTTATGGCCTCCATTAAAACTGTCACTGTCCCTGTGTTATAGCAATGAAGAGATAAGGAGAATAAATCAGTTAAAAAATATGATATATTAAATAAAATATGATATGGCTCAGGCAATGTTTGGATGATAAAAAAATATCAATAAACCTGATATGGATTCATCATAATGGTAGTAGGAATTCAAATACAGCATGAGAGAAACTTGTGCTTATTTTGAACAATTATCATCATGGCAAAAACATACCTTTCATCCAATCTATCTGGCTTTCTGGGAAAATGAAAAGTCTGAGCTCATGAGTGCTGTGACAGCAGAGAATTAACTTAATATTTAAATTAGCAATAATAATTATAATTCATTTGAGCTGATTTTATCTTGCCTGCTTTGCTAAAATCATGCTAGAGTTGATCTATATTTATCTGTCATTAAAAGAAGCTGGGGTTTTTTTCTTCTTTTTTTTATACATTACAACTGCTCTTAGCTGCTCATGAAGTGACTCTGTACTCTGTGAATTAACCATAGATAAATAAATAAAGTAGAAATAATTTTGTTTGTTTAAAATAAATAAAAATATGAAGTCATGTGAAAGTATTATTAAAATTATTATTATTATTATTGTTATTATTATTATTATTATTAGAGAAACAATGGATGTCTAATTAATACTAGTATTGAAGCTCCAAATAAAAAAATATTGTTACAGAAGCTGGAGCAGCTAATATTTCTGTTTAAAATAAGATATATTTATGATTTATTTAAGTAGCCTTTTTTTTGGCCCAGTGGCATTTTACTGTCAGATACTTTTACTTTCATTTGAATACCTCAGTGAGCACCTACTAAATAAAATATTATTGAAAACATACCTTCTTATAACGTGGACACGATACATAATCATTACACAATTGTTTCATGGGAATTACGATGAGTAATGGATTCATAGGCATTCACACAATGTCACAGGAAAAAACTCAAACGATGATAAGCAAAGACATAAGATCCAAGAAGTTTTAACAATTAAACACCTTTCTGAATGCGCACAACAGAATTAACAGATTTAACTGTATATGAAACTGTTATTCCCAAAACAGATAAGATTAACACATATGTACATACTGTATATACTGTATGTTTATATCCTGGATAGTCTACAGCGGTAAAACCATTGCATGAAACTCTAAGTGTGTTCCTCATCTTGACATCTCATGTTTCGTATAATACTTGACAAAGCTGATTATAATAGCTGTCTTTACACTGATCCAGACAAGCCGCAACCGTACTGCTATTCTAATACAGGTTTTTCCCAAACTGTCACTCATCGTGTCAAAATGTACCTCTGACTAGCAACTGTTGTTTAAAAACCTAAGCCAATTAACACACACAGATGCCAAAATAAACCCAACTTCTGTTACAGTCAGGACTAGTCAGTCCCTGGAGCATAGAGACCCTTTAACCTCCTAACACTGGCCTTGACAACATACACAATGAGGTGTCTCCTTAGGGACAGCCAATCAGTGACATCCATTAAAAACACTCCTGGATCATTAATATAAATGAATATCACAGCTTTGTTCTTTTTTTTTTACTCGAGTGTCTGTTATTCAGTGCTGAATAATAAATAAACTGGGTCTTTTACACAGGATAAACAATTCCTTGTCAGGAATGCTGTACAGCCTTTACGCAGCTTGGTGTTGTAGTGCTGCATATACTTTGAGCAGTTTACACACTCAGTCTGCTCTTGACTATACAGTAAGTTTACTCACCGAATGTAGGAAGCAGCATGTCAGTGAATCCTCCCAAGCAGTTTCCTCAATTTATCTGAAACACAATACAAGCAGAGGATATACAGAGTATAAACACCTATGGATGACACACAGTAATAACAATTTTAATGAAAATCTACCTGTCTAAAGGACCAGGATAAGTACTAGAGCAAAGAAGGAAAAGAAAGCAAATACCCAAATTAGTTTTGGCAACCAGTTTTTCCTCACGGCTGGAACGACAACACTACCATTAAATCCCTTCACTGCTGTGTTGAATTCACTATTAAATGATTAATGAACTTGGCTCAACAAACGATTCACAAAACAGAGGTGCAACTGGTATATTATTCCAAATTCAACACAAACTGACTGATGGGGTGAAAGCAGCCTGCCCTTTAAAGACACATCTTATTCCAAGATTATCAAGAATATTAATCACCTTCACAGACATTTCCAAGTTTGCATGATGTGCACTGACGGTTTTGTAAATGGATTGTAAAAGCTGGCAGGGGAACGTTACCACAGGCATGATAACCACAAGGGAGTTCTACTAACTATCCAAAATGTGGAAAAATTTAATTCTTTTAAGTCTTATTTTTGGCTTTGAAAATTGACATCAGGCAAGGCTGCATTTAAAATATCCAGTCTACCATACCCAACCACCAAATGTGAGCAGCCGACCAGCGAGACGACCAGCGAGCCGACCAGCGAGCCTCTTTCAGATAACTTATAAATGCACATTAATATAAGGTAGTATAGTCCCTTGTGTGTGTATTTCAAAGAACTGAATGAAGAACTTCTTGACCTCTCCTATTATGCAGTCAACCATCAGTTATTAACCTTGTCACCTATAGAGTTTATGTGCACTATATGGCCAAAAGTATGCGCACACATGGCCATCAAACCCATACATGTGCTGGTTGAACATCCCGTTATGTATTTATTCGCCTTTTGCTGTTATAATAAGCTCCAATCTTCTGAGAAGGCTTCACTCTAGGCCACTAGATTTTGGAGCATGGCTGTGCACAGGGTATGTGTTCATTCAGCTACAAGAGCATTAGAGAGGTCAGGCACTCATGTCTGGTGAGGAGGTCTGTGGTGCGATCAGCATTCCAGTTTATATAAAAAGGTGTGCAGAGGAGTTGAAGTCAGGCTTCTGTGCAGGACACTTGAGTTCTTCAACTCCAAACTTCATAAACCATGTCTTCATAGAGCTCGAATTGTGCACACTGGCACGGTCATGCTGGAACAGGTTTGGACTAGGCCTCCAGTGAAGAGGAACTGTAATGCTTGTACTTGTATATCTGCAACACATCCAACATGCTCAGCAATTTAAAAACAGTACAGGTTATCATCCCATGGGCTATATATAAATATATAAATATCTCAGGCTCCATCCCACTGCAACAGATTAGATGTGCATTTAAAACTAGGTTTCCTTACTGAAATCATCTGTAGTGGGATGCACAAGTCTAGCCCAAGATCAGTGGGAGTCTCTTGCAGTAAATCAAAAATGTGATAACGTTTAAAGAATTTTTAGGTGAAAATAATTTTAATCAAGCTCAGTTAATAAATAAGTCCTACCAAAAACAGTGTTCCCATATTTAGAAAGATACCTTACAATATGTGGATTCTGCACTTCTTTACAATTCAAAATTCTTGCACAATATCGAGTAATGTCTTGCCTCCCAGCATGCAGACACACGCACATACGGTGTTCCCAGGTGAAAATCTGAACTGGTAATTATCTAAACAGAGGAGCCTAGCACATGGGGGCAGTGTTTTTATAACGCACACGGTACTGACAAGTGTAATAGCAGGGTGTTTTCCATCACAAATATTTTTATTTCCCACAGTCATCAAAACAATGTTCTCACTAAGACATGACTGACACCACCCATGCTAATCCATAGAGACATGAAGTCTCAACTCAATTAGGGGTGAGCACAGACAGCGTCAACAAGAGATGTTTCACAGATCGCCAGCAAAGAAAGAGGTGTTCTTTCAAATTAAAATAAATAAATAAATAAATAAAAGTATACAGTTGTTAATAATTCATTACAGTCTAAACTGGGGGGTGCTCAATGTCTGAAGATCCAGCTACCTAAAAAGTTCACAGTTATAAACATATGATTGGAGTGATTAGATCAGCTAAATAATGTCTAGCTTCAGCTAAATAATGTATATAAATAAATTGGACTGACAGCAAAAAAACATAAGTAATGATCTTGTAAAGAAACTGTGATAGTTTGGGTTTAGAAACAACAACTGGAATCGTTCCACAATGACCAAAAATGTTTTCATATACTGCTCAGTTCTGTTATAGTACAGTATATTCAATCTGCTGAAATATTCCTGTTTGTCAGTCTGTAGCAGAACAGGCACAGATCTCACATCTCGCTGCGCACGGACAACACAAATTATCCAGTATGAATGTGGACAACTTTTCCATCAAACCGATATGGAAGGGGAGAATGTGAAGAGAGGGGTACAATTATACCCTAAAGAACAGGCTCATTCATGGAGGATTGGAAAAGATCAGAGAAGACAGGCCCTGACTTCATATTTTACAACCGGAAGAACATTAAACAGCCAAATGTATGTGAACACATATGCGCTTGTTGAGAAAGTAATATCAGATTCAGTCCCCATTTCTGTTATAATATCTTTCACAAGGCTTTGCACTAGATGCTGGAGGTGCAAGGATTTTTCATACAAGCGTTAGTGAGATCAGCCTCTAATGTTGGGTGAGGAGGTCTGGGGTGCTGTCGGTGTTCCAGTTCATCTCAAAAGTGTTCAGTGGGGTTGAGGTCAAGGCTCTGACCTCAAAGCTTTTGTATAAATACAAAGCTTTTGTTTTGGTCGCAAACAGATGGAAACAAATACACGGTAAGGCTATAATCTATAATGCAGTAAAACTAGCTTGGACATTCCTGTGAAATGTAGTCATTTAAATCTCACAAAATGTTCACCTCACTTCAGGTCAGTTGTAGCTGTTTTCTGACCAGCTACAATGCAGTCGCCTGATATAGTGCACGGAGGCAGCCAGAGACCAAGGCCAGTGCACTTTAGGCTGCACTGATTTAGACTGCTCCCAGATGAAGTGCTTGGCTGTAAAGCTATATTCAGTATGTGGTTAATTAGCATTGCAGTGCAAAGGTGAAAGAGAGCACCAGAAAAAGAGTAAAATGAGCAAACCCTGAACAGCTGGAGGTCGTGCTGAACAGTCAGCGAATTCACCATGACCATTTTCCTAAAAAAGACATTGATTTACAGTGCATTATAGGAAGGAAGAAAACATAACAGAGTATGCTGTTATAGAACAAGCCACGATAGGTTTTGTTGTGATACAGCCATACATTTACAGCATTTGGCAGACACCCTTATCCAGAGCAACTTATAGTTAATCTCAATTTATACAGCTAAACAATTGAGGGATAAGGGCCTTTCGCTCTGTAGTCCAACACCTTCACCACTAAGCTATCACATCCACATACATAAAGCACAGTTACTGTAAACACCCAAACATGGATTCTTTTTCACCCGTATAGTATATTGTCATAGAAGCTGTTTAATTAATCAACACTTTCTGACCAATCAGATTTGAGAATTCAAACTATTGTGGTATTTGGTATATGGTTATATATAAATATAATACATCTATTATCATGTACGTATTCCTTAATGGCTATCCAGGTCTGATTTCCAACTCAGTAAAAGTTTTTTTCCAGTTATGGAATTTACTTACATTTTTTCTTCCTCTCTCTCTGTAAGTAAATATGTAAGCAAATTATTTTTATTTAAAAGAAAAATCTTAAATAATAACACATAAGCCTTATATAATAGCCTTAGATCATGCGGAGCATCCGTTACACACAACCCTCTGAATGAGCTGTTAAGTATATATTTATATATATTTCCTTCAATATATAAACAAGCTTCCAAAACAGTACTCAAAAATATGTCCTCAGAAATTCTGTTCATTTAGTTACATAACGGATGCACCTGAGGGCGATTGTGTAGAATGACACACACTTTAACAGGGTCATAACATGCATTAGCCTTCAGGAAAGCTCATCAGTCAGTCAAGATAACAGAGGAATGCTATCAAGACCTAACTAACTTCAGGCTTATAACATTCAACTGGAGTCACTCAGACCAGGTACCGGAATTTGGTACCAAGGGTTCCCAACATCCTGATGACTCTGAGCACTTAACCCTGCTGAAATACCTGTCACTATCAGATTCAGCACATAAGAGTTTCTTTAAATATTTTTCAGTGTTTATTTTAAATGAATAAAGTTCTTTCACACTTTTGCACTGTATTTTGTTTAAACTGAAAAATCATTAATCCTTCCATAAATATAGAATAAATGTCTAACAAAAAAAACCTCCCTGTCTATAAGCTGTTACTACAGAAAAATAAAATGAAACACTATTTTGTTAGGCGGAAAATCATCAAACCGCACCACTCAGGATTATTTCCTAATAATAATACACCACAAGTGCTTTATTCCACACTCAGTATATTCTCAAATGACTCTAGTACCATTAGAAAACATAAACTATATAATAATATTAAATAATTAAAAGAAGCAGGAAACTGTAGAAGCCTGTAACGATTTCTAATTGTTTTTAAAACAGGTGTCTTATAAAACAGCAGCAACATCATCCAGCGGATAAATACTTTCTTTTCTACTTTTATGAACCTCGCCAATTACTCGTAAATATCCCTGTTCTAAAAGTAATTTTATTCAAAAGCGTGTTTAAACTGTTTCGTTTTACAAACAACACATTTATGTCAGAAAAACGGACCTGTAAACTTGACAAGGATAGCTAGCTCACTAGCTGTTTAACGGAAACTAGCAGTCAGGATTGAGTCCTGTATGCAGTGATATGTACACACTTTGGCAGTAAATTTATTTTATAGGAAGAAACAGTAATTTTTTATAGGAAGAAACAGAAAGAAATAAAGATATATTAAACACATTTCCTGAAATAATCTTACTTTGAATTCGTCCTGTTGCAGAATTGAATAAAACAAAAAACAAAAAAAAAAGGAGAGGCGGGAAATATACTCTCACGTGATTGGTTCATTTAAATTAATAATTCCAAATATGATTGGCTTTCATACTCTCAATCAGATATCAAAATAAATAAATATTATTGGATTATATTTATTATATGTTTATTATATTTAGACACTTTACATATAACTGGTTGCAATTTTTTGTTACTCTTGTTTGTTTTCAGATTTATGGAAACTCTTTATAATCAGATAAGCCTGACAAATAATAGTTCTTGAAGGCCAGCAAATGACGGCTCATCGATGTGGCCATGTGAAATTGAAATATGGATGGTGGCACAGCCCATTGAAAGGATTTCTAGGTCATCTTCATTACAATCATCAGAGGAGTGCAAAACATCAAATTTAGACATTAAGAAACAAATCAGAATTTATGCAAATGCCCATTTTTTCCAAAACTAAATAACAGGTCTTGTGCTTTAGCCCACCTTTTGGTCCTGGCCGAAAACCTTGACTTCCCACCGCAGCAATTCAACATGCAAATCTAACATTTATCCGCTAACCGCTTACCTCATGGTTGGCAGAGGACTTCGAGGACAAGAAAAGAAGCAAAATGGCACATTAGCACATAAATACAATGAATTCTCTTTGAGGGGAAGCAAAGGAAAGCCCTACCTGCCCCACTGGGACTGTGAGTTTTGAAGGGAAACGATCACTTCATTATTTACTGGAGGCCCCTCACTGGGCCTCCTGGACCTCTGAAATACAGGATAGAGCAGCTGAGCCATACTTAATGATGTCAGCAGAAAGATATAGGGGAAATATAAACCCACAGTCACATACATAATATACAGCACATCACTATTTTATTATTTTGTGCTTTGCTTCTTTGTGAATTAAGCTACACACCTTTTCATGTGAATAATAAAAAAATAAAAATAAATAAAAGACACAGGACACCAGTATTAATGTAAGAACGCTTCTTCTTCTTTTATTAGCTTCATGCTTGGACATTACCCTGGGTTAACATTTGGCACATAGACTCTTTCGTCTAAGTTTAACCGAATACCCAATAGGCAGACTGTATGAAAACATTTTCAAATGTGCAATAAAACAAGCACACATCACATGTATATGTGAATTAAAAAGTGATAAGTTTAACTATCTGACAAACGTGAGGCGGTTAAATGAGACAGCACAACACCGAAATGTTCTTCAATGTTTGCCAGGCACGACAGATATCAAGGCCCCTTACACAGCACGATCCAGACTCCTTCTAAAGGCACGACATATTCTGAGAACACACCGACGTACACCACAGAACAGAAAAAATGAAGAAAAAGAAAACATGAGATAGCAGCTTAAACATGACCAAATCTGGGTTTTGACATGGCTTTTGATCTTGAGGTGCAACTCATAAGCTTTGCATATAATACTACTTTAATCGACAAGCATAAAGGGACAGTATCTCCAACGCAGATGTTTGATGTGCTATGAATCTTAGGTCTCTTTGGTAGTCCAAATGACCACCATTTCAAATAAATATATTTATGAATAAATATTTTAAACTCTGTTCATGTGCATTTATATACTGTCATCGTGATTACAATCAAATTGCTCATATAAGACATATTAGACTTTATCTGAAATTTCTACACAGTGGATATTCAGTACCTGAATTACAGACAAAACACACAAAATACAAAGGTGACAAAATACAAGGTGGGTGTACAGGATATTCAGTAAAGCCTTGTGTATTATTCTACATATGTACATGTTGGTCCTTGTGAATTTGACAGTTTCACATGAGACTTCTTAAATAAAATAAAAAGGCAAATAAAAACAGTAGAGGTGACATGAAATAAGATGCTATGAGGACAGCAAACTAGACCAGCGCTTCAATCCAGAAAACAGCACAGCTTGTCTGTGATTAAAAGCACAGATCTTATATCCCCTCTCGACTATAAATTGCTGTCCTGCTCATGTGTTAGAGAGATCACACTGCGTTTATGATGTACATCTACAGCCACGGTGAATATAAGCATGAAGTAAAGAGTATATCCAGTTCACACATATTGAGCAGCCTGGCTTTGTGTCCCTTTGAGAACCCAGTGACACGGAGCACTGCTTCCTTTCGCTCTCTGAGCAAAGCTGGGGAGAATGGATTGCTCTTTTCAGCCAAGAGTCATTCAGAAAGTGGAATTTGGGCTCTTAACAGTGAGGTTTGGCTGGACTGAATGCCTCACTTTTGTTTTGCTTTAACTAATAAAGTTATACAGTTACGGCACTGCCAAATGGCAATCGGACATATATTTTTGTTTTTTTTTTTCAGATTGGCTTGTAAATGAAATCCACGACTGACTGACACACCCAAGAGTCCCTTGATCTGTGCTAATATCCTGACATGCATTTGGAGCGCACAAAAAAAAAAACACGCAAATTGGAAAATTTTTCAGTGTAAAAAGGAACTGCCTTGTTTGTAATAGGCACCAACTGTGCAGGTGTTGCTAGACAGTAAGTTATTTCTTAAGGTCCGACCTGTGCAATCATAACTTTCCATCACCTCAATGCTGACTTTTTAAAAAAAGGTGGAATGTATATTTATAAGAAATAAAGTCAGCATGAGGGCATGGTATTCGCCAGCAGCATGATTTAACAGACTCCAAAAGCAGATCTATAGATTTCTAATAAAACAGAAACAACTCCTAAACTACAACTGTGTTGGTTTTCTGCTGTGTGGTACACTGTTTGATGGTGGTGTTGTTACTAGACTCCTCAGATAAACACACGGATTCCTCCTCTTCCCAGAAGGAGGTGGGGCAGACGGTGGGAGAGAATGGGGTGTCAGACTCTTGGATATCATTAGAGGCTGCATTTCCTGTTGCTGCTGAGAGAGAGCGCTCTCATCCTCCTCGTCTTTGCCTCCAGCAAAGTGGAACTGGGCTGAAGTGGGAGGCCGCATGGGCGCGGCGAGTCTGGAGTGGGTATTGACGTGAGGGTGCTTCGGTTCTTGTATGACCGGAGGCGAGCCTAGACTCTCCAGTGAGGAGATGCTCTGGTTCCAGGCCTCCTGCAGGTCTATAGGGATGATTTTAGTAGCCTCGCTGGACACACATGGAGGCAGAGAGTCTACATCTTCCTTCCATGGCAGGTTTTTCTCTCCACATGTGGGAGATGGCGGAGCAACAGTCGGGCTCTGGACAGCTGAGTCTGCGGTGAAAAAAAAAAAAAGAATAACGATACTCTAAAAGAATTAGTTTTGATTCACCCTGACCTCCTACTTTTTTGCACACCAACTACTTTTTTCACTTTTACATTCAATTCGCTTACATAGTGTCTACGACTGCTGTCTATTGTAAACATGCACTGTCCAGGGTTTTATTAGTAAGATCAGAAACTAGTATCCAAAATGTACAGTACACTACATGGACATAGATACTGTACATCTAGGATTTGTTGCTTTACAACATCATACATCATCTGCATCATTTTCATTTTCTCTTTATTTTCTAAAGAAAGCTGAGCTACATTTGGAGCATTATTCCACAGAAATGGTTTAAAGTGTGCATAGTTTTTGTATAACAGTAAGCCTGGAAAGTATTTACGTCAGTATCGATGTGCTCATTCTTATATGTTATTGTTTCTATAGTGACAGCTCATACACAGAGACTTGTGCAGCAGATGTTCAAGTAATTTAAGATTATGTGCTAATAATCAAATCATCTAATAATTTACAAAAAAAAATAAAAAAGCTCGACAACTAGGGAAAGAATTTCTGTTGAGAGAGAGAGAGAGAGAGAGAGAGATCTGATAAAAAAAAAACCAAAAAAAAAACAGGCAGCTAAACATTAGTAAGAACAGAAATAACTGCACAACATTAAATCTAACTATGAACCATTCCACTATGTGACGTGTTAATAAATTAAATAATGTAATCCTGGCAGATCGCTGTGGTACAAGTGAAATAACACACTCCAGACCGGTCTATTACCTCTGTGGTGTAGCTTCATCTAGAGCATAGATATTCCCCTCCAAAATATCACCCAGAGCGTGCGTTGTATTCATTTACGCATTTCAGGGATTTCCTTCATTACCTGATTTGGGTTGCACCTTTGGTGTTTCTGAACCCCTCTGAGCCACAAAGGTGATCCCAATATCCTCATCCTTCTCTGCCTCTGAGTGCTCTCCTTTGTCCTCCTCATGGTCTAAAGGCACTACCACTGGGTCTGTAGATAGACACAGATATTTTTCCCTGACTTAGGAGATGGTCATATGGCAGAAAATATCATATCACGACAAATTTTTAGGGTACATGATTCAAAGAAAATATTTATACTTAATTAGTGCCACTATTAAAAAGTGTCAATGCAATAACAATTTCAATGATGCTTTTATCTATAAAAGAAGAAAAAGGACAATACTACAATACTTTTATATATTATTATGATCTAACATATTTGTCTCACATAGACAACTGTATTAACTATAATTACTACACACACTCCTACAACCTTTGTTGTTTTTGTCCAAAACATCCTGTTTCTCTGCAAAATGATATATTATCTCATCATATTGTCCAGCCCTACCCACACAAGGCCCACTTCCTTCAGAATGTATATTTATGTGTTTAGGTGTTTGGTGTTTAATTACACCTTCATGCTCATCCATAAGCTTTTTTTTTTTCAACCATGAGCTTGGTGAAAACAGCAATGATGAAAATCCTCCACTGCACATACCAAACTTATGACATGCTTTCAAAAAGAAAAAAAAATAATAATAATATCATGTACACCACCTTTGTCTTGCCAGCTGACGTTTCTCCTGGGCTTTTCAACGGCATCTTGCTCCTTTGCATCCGAACCTTTGCGCTGTAACAGTATGAAGTGGTTTGAAGCGACAGATCATTAGTGCTAGCAATTTATATTTGTAATAATCTATGTTTAAAACAGTAATATGTAAAGTCTGTTTACAAAATGAAAGGAAAATTCAAGTTTTTTTTTTTTATTAGTTATTGATTTTGGGTGAAATGTTTGATTTTGGGGGATTTCATTTAAAATTTCATATAGAGTGAAATCTTTCTCTATATACAGATTAGGAGGCTTCATTATTACAGGACAATCTTTAATGCGCTTGCTCTTCCTCACTTTTAACACAACTACACAATAATTTTTAATAATAATAATAATAATAATAATAATAATAAT
>JAOTRN010000036.1:4625129-4645656 GCA_028566695.1 Bagroides melapterus
GCAGACATCATAAACTTATAGAACAAAATTTGTACTACAGATAATATGGTGCCTAAGACTTTTGCACAGTACTGTACATACACCACAGTCTCAACCTCACTCGATGCTGATGCTACTGGTTGCATTCTTCATCGTGTGGGAATACGGTGTACATACACACACAAGCTTAAACAAAAAGTATCAGCTAACAAATGCATCAATGAGTTTGTCATCTGTGTGATTGTGTTGTGAAGAGAGTGAGATGGAGCTTGGCACAGACACACATCAGAGCTCACATCTAAGTTCTATCTTAACACCTACTCTGGTTAAATAAATTAAATTTCCATTCATTATTCGACTTCCAAAAAGCAGGACCAATCAGTATAAACTACCACAAGGGGGCGCTTTAAACACTTTCTGTAATCTAATTTCACAAAAAATGCAGGGTAAGCATTTACTACACATTTTCAACCATATTTTTCTTCAGCATCATCAATGTGTAAAATAAACCGTGTTCCTGTCTTTATTGGATTATCTCCATGCACTCCAGATTCTGTATGTTTACTCCCGGTAGTATGTTGAACTGAATGATAAAGAATACTGAACAAAAATGTTACCAATTTTCTTGTGAAATTTTTGAATCAAGAATGACTCCTTATAGTTTTCTTGGATATTTAAGGTTATATATGCATGGTGCGCTGCAATAAACTCCCATCCTGTCCGTTGCATTCCTGCCTCGTACCTAATGTTCATGGGATAGTCTTCCTGTCCAGGCAAAGCCGTGACTGTAGATGAATCAATGAAAATATTACTCATAGCATGTGCTGTTCATTTTATATCAAATCATTTTCAAGCTAGCTGCAGTTTCTCTGAATTTTGTATATTTCACACAGCACTTGACTCCTCTTTGGCTCCTTCCCATCCCTGACCTTGTCTTTTTTCACTTTCACTGTCTTTGCTCATTCATCTTCTTTTATCTTGCTCCCTTTCCCTGTCTCTATCTCTCTTTCTGGCATGAATCACTGTTTTTCCCATCAATACTCAATTCTCTCTCAGTATAAGGTGAGTCATGACACATGCACACGGACACATTTGTACTTAAAATCTTTATATTTCAGATCTTTGTGTGAGTCTGTGTGTGTGTGTGTGTGTGGGAGAGAGAGAGAGAGAGAGAAAGAATTTTTACTTACGAGAGAATAGCTGAGAGAGAGAAAAGTTCAGCTGTGAGGTAAGCCAGATACACCAGCAGGAAGACGAACAGCGGCTCGATGATGCGTACCCTCTTGGTGAAACGAGTGATGAAGGCCAGGATAACAGCAAAAATCAGTCCCACCAGCGTCCCACCGATACTGACTATGAGGAAGGAGGCTGAGAAAATTATATATAATTTAGACGCAGCTGAGAGAAACCCAGACCCATAACCCCCTTATTTTCCTGTTAATCATTTTATTTAACAATGTACTGACTGCTATTTCATTTATTAATGAATAATAAATTCATTAATTAATAAATTCATTCAAGTCTTTTTAACATCTGCTTGTATACGATATCATTTATGATATTGATGCCATAGCAGGAAATTTTTTTTTTTACCTCACACTGAGCCAATAAAATTTGATTTATTAATAAGAGGAAAAACCTGGTTCACTTGGATTAACTAAAATTAGATTGACATAAAACTTCAGAGTAAACTGAACTCACCGACACCTTTAAAGTAGTCTGCAGTTTGGACATTTCCTGGACCCACCTCTACAAAGGAGATATAAACCTTATACAACACCTACAAAACAGACAAAACATTCACTTCAGTTCTTTAATTGAAATGGTTCATAAATATACAACTATGTAGGTTAGTACAAGCGTATAATGATAAACTGATATCGGATCAGATCTGACATACTTTCTGATCCGGTGCACAGATTTGATGCTACAAATGCGTGTGATTTGGACAGACAGAAAACTACTGTTGCATGTGAATCTAAGACATGACCCTTCTCAAAGCAGGCTTCCATCATGTGTCTAATGATTTGCATAACATGGCAACAGAAGCTCGCAGGCAGATGGCTCGGGTACTGCAAGGATGTCAGAAACAGATCAGTATCAGGTACTGGCTGATACTCAGAGCCTGAAAAAGAGTACAAATTGGGATGGGTGCATGCCAAATTATGATGTAACAGTATATAATTAAATTTAGGCATTTATACAGAGCAAACTTTTAGAGACCAAACTCAAATATTAACAAGTTCTTGTCAGTACAACGGTGATGACTCTGAAGGAGGCTTGACGAAACTAACCACTTGCTAAACGTATCAGAAAAATGTGAGGATGCGAAGGTAAATAGATGGATGGATGAATGATTGAATGGATGGATGGATGGGTGGATGAATGGATGGATGGATGGTTGAATGGATGGATGAATAGATGGATGAATGAATGATTGAATGAATGAAAAGATGGATAGATGATTGAATGGACAGATGATTGGTTGGATGGATAGATGAATAGATGGATGGATTAATGGATAATTTAATGGACGGATGATTGGATGGATGGATGATTAGATGGATGGATGATTGAATGGATGAATGATTGGTTGGATGGATGGATGGATGGATGGATGGATGATTAGATGGATGGATGGATGGATGATTGAATGGATGAATGATTGGTTGGATGGATGGATGGATGGATGGATGATTAGATGGATGTATGGATGGATGGATAAATGCATGATTAATAGATGATGGATGATTGAATAGATGGAGAGATGGATGTGTGGATGGATGGATGGATAGATGGATGGAATTGTTTGTGAATTTATGAAAGGAAAGAGACAGTAGCTTTAGGTAAGAGCACAAACACTTATCTGCGGTTCTCTCACCATGTTTTCGGCAGCACGAGGTGTGCTTGTATTCTTACATCATCTACATTCCTAGCCGATCAACAAAGTAAAGCCACAGTAACAACCAATGAATTTCTTTTCAGGTCAGATGACTCGTAGCCAAGAAAGACCACATGCTGGAGATAAAGCCTCAATCTGAGGCTCAGTGGAGCTGCACATGAACCCATTAAAGGCTCAATTCCACAATAAACTCACTGAAATTCAGTACTGCATTCACGCCAGCCACTCTATTTAACAAGGTCTGCCACTTTCGCTGTCCTGGTATTTAACTACTCTTTATACCCACAAGCTCAATGTACACTGTGTTTCTGACATATTATACCCTGGATTGGATGGTGCCCTCCAATGAATGTTTCCCATTCCTTCTATACAACAAGCCGCTTTGACTCATTCTAAATTGTATAGTGTGAGCCTTTGTAGTGAGAAAGCTAAATTAACTCAATCCTAATTAGAATAGTCAAGCAAAGTCCATAGCCATGCTCGATATTAGAAACCTAAAGCTTTGTGGGAATCTACTAAAGAGGTCAAAGTTCTCTGACTGCGACTGCATTAACTTTAGTAATCTCAGAAGTGAAAGACTTAGCAACAACCATTGTTTGTGTGAGCAGAAATAAAGAGAACTCCTATGGAGATTTGATTCTAAGCTGACATTTAACCATATAATTAAAGATTTCTGGATAAAGCCGATTAGAACATTTTTTTTTTTTGTTTTTTTTTTGAGGATTTAATAAGTGAAAACTGAGACAACACTGAAAATATTTTACTTTCCTTTTCAAACTTTTTAAGTCTGATTATGTCAATCTGTCTACTTAGAAAACAATCGAATGGATTGTTCTGCCCAACGGTGGAAAGAAAGAAATTACATAAAAGTGTGTGTAAGAAATAACCTAGGGAACTCATTCTGTACTGATATTATTCCAAATCAGATCTCAGTCAGGAATTTTTCTGGCGTTTCTCAGCCGCAGTGTTGAGACTGGTGAGATGCATTGGAAGAAGTAAATGGTCAAGAAGGTCAGAGGTAACAAAAGGTAACGTGGTGTAGCCCTGCAGATAATTGCGCTTTTGGGAGCGATTTTTTAGGTCAGTACAGCTGACTGCTTTATACTGAACCCTTTGGCAGACAATTACGCTGCTTGAGTCGTACCTATAATGACTCATTCCTCCTGAGGATCTTATGTATTAAAGCCTCTGATGAGTGTCTGCTCTTGCTATTTGCATTTTTTAGTCATTTTATCCATATCAGAGAATGATGAAGTCTCGATCACAAGGCACCACACTGCGTTATGGATCAGTGCAACAAGTTTATATGCACATTAAGTGAGTTATTTTATATTAAAGCCAGTAGAGTAACATGATTCACTGTTCTGAGGCTGGCGGGAGTACAGACTGTGTAAAAAATGACTGCAAATTTGGTGCACTATTGCTAAGAACAAAAGAGTAAAATTAAACAGTCATTCATAATCACATCAGTAGCATAAAAGCTGAGGATTAGAGTATAATCAAACAAAACGAGCAGCAGGAAGCAAGAGAGGCTAACTGTGCCTGACGTGAGAGCATTTACATACAATAAAATCCGTAAATATTTGAAAACGATGTCATTTGTATGTTAAAATTCAGCAGTTCTAAGCTCTAGAGTTGATTTAGAGTTAAACTGTGGCATTTTCATTTGGAATCACTTGCTGTTAACTCTCAACATGAAGCCGAAAGAGCTGCTGCTGCCAGTGTAGCTAGCCATAATTATTAAGAATAATCAACAACAAAGATCAGTGTGATAGAAGCAGCATTAGGTATGGACAAATCACAAAACAAAAGTCCCAGATCATAAAAAAAAAACAACTGGGGTAGAGGAGTGTTTTTTTCCTGGTGAAGAAAATCCTGAGAATCAGAAGAGTCCGCCAGATCAAAAGCACTCTCCATGAGGTAGGTGTATCTGTGACAATGTCAACACTCAAGAGACTCCTTCACCAAAGTAAATACAAAGGGATTACCACAAATAAGGAACGAGTGGGAATCCTTAAATGTGCACAGGATTATAATATATTATATCCGCTCCGATTCAGCCAAATGCTTTAAAACTCACTTGATGTTTCATGTAGTGTTACTTCACAATAGAATCTATCACACACAAAACACATAATTGTATGCTGGCTTTTTTTTCTGTGACCCACCACAGTGACCGCGTCGTTGACGAGCGACTCGCCGAAGACGATGATGAAGAGCATGTCGTTAACGTGGACCTCCTCAAACACAGCGATCACAGCGACGGGATCCACGGCTGAGATCAGTGCTCCGAACAGCAGAAACTCCATCAAGCCTGCCTCCACCTTATCATCTACACACACGGACACACAGATAACGATCCCGGTTCCTCCTACTCCGGCTAACAAACACAAAGACTAATTCAGGATAACCTTTACGTTCTTGTCACGTTTCCTGTAACTCACCGATGACCCCTGCCTGCTTCACTCCATAGAGACAGAACCCTGTACAGAAGGCGTTCCACAGTGTTCCCACCACCGCATACATCAATATGGCACCCAGGTTGTCGAAAAACAGGCGGGCCGGCATAAAATACCCGGCATCCCCTACTATAGTGGGGAGCAGGAAGAGGAAGAAGAGGCCTGGGTCTAGCTGGTAGAGCTGCTTCTTGCTGGCGATGAGCACCACACCACCCAGGACCAGACCCAACAGAATCAGCATGCAGCTCTCTGGGACCACCTTAGTGAAGCGCTGGGAGAGGTGGAACACTAAGAGAGAGACACGGGAAGAGAAATAAGCTTTCATAACTCACTGTGGATCCATGAATGTAAAATTAAACAGTTAGAATTCAGATAAATGGCGTATAAATGTAGATTAAAGAAATATCTCTTTCGTTAGAAATACACATAATACTTCCCATAACGTTGTGTTCTAGTACATCTTATCAAACGCACTTTATCATCTAGTGCTGGTTAACACTATGAACAGCTGCTATGCTAATTCCTCTCCTCTGCTTGTCTTTCCACCCATCCCGAGGCTTCTTGAGATCGTTCCGACTCATGCTAGGATGTGGGACTAGGAGATGTTCCAGCTCCAGTTGGATTCTGCTTCATGAAGCTTTCAGACATTCAAAGAGAGATGCCAACTACATGTGGTCTTGAGGACAACAACCTCCGAATACACAATTGTCAGACTTATAATTCACACCCTCCAGTGTCACGCAAATGAGGATGAGGTTCAGTTTTGAGTCTGATTCCTCTAAAGGTTTCTTCCTTTTCCATCTAAGGGAATTTTTCCTTGCCACCTTAAGCTTGCTCATGTCTAATAATCTTGAATTTTTACATTTTTGATATTTCCTTGTATAATATTAACCCCCTTTTTTTTATTATGTTCTGTAAAGCTGCTTTGAGACAATGTCCATTGTTAAAACCGCTATACAAATACATTGGAATTGAATTGAGTGAATAAAGTTACAAATTGCACAAATAAAAAATAAGGACATTTTCTAGACATAAAGAGATCACTCATACAGCACATGTATTCATATTCGTATTTAAAAACATTATTATTACTATTAATTTCCTGTGAAACCCGATAATGCAATCCCGATAATGCCAAAGCTGCTTCTTGATTTTTCTTTCCATTTTAAAAAGTGCTTAAATCAAACAAAATGTAATAAAAATAAAAGAATCAACATGCGTTGTTAAGCCGATTCAGTTTAACATGCCGTACGACACCATGTAAAATGACTCATACGCAAGAATAAAATGCCCACGATGACTACACGCTAGCAAAGGAACAGGAGAGGAATCATGCTGACTTTGATTAAAATACACAACCAGTGAGCTGACAGTTACTTAAGAAGTACATGTGTCAGTGATGCATGTAGAGAAACTAAAAACTAATTAAAAACTAATTTACGTTGTTCGGTACAGCAGGAAAAATAAGCTTTAAAACTATTTAAGAGAAGAGAAGCCGGAACTGATGAATATTAATAACGTGTAAGAAATGAAACACTCAGAGACATGCTGTTACACCCTGCAGTGACGTTTTATCCATCTTATACCACAGCGTTTTTTTTTTTGTTTGTTTTTTTTTTAACCAATTACAAGTGTTTTGTAATACATTTTATATTTCAATTTAACGTTGTGGAGTTATATTGGTAGAAGGATGTTGGAGATGGAGCTGCCAGGTAAGAGGTCAAGAGGAAGGCCAAAGAGGAGATATTTGGATGTTTTAAAAGAGAACATGAAGTTCGTTGGTGCGAGAGTAGAGGACAGAGTAGAGTTAGGTGGAAGCTGATGATTCGCTGTGGAGACCCCTGTGATGTCATCGGTTCCTGTTATCACTTATGTTATAGCAGCTACACTGAAAACTGTTATTGTCTCTTCTGAAGTTAGGTCTGTGTTGAGGCCAGAGTCATTTTTACATCTGACTGTTATTAAGCTCTGACAATGCAGAAGCCCTCCACAGACATTAAATCAACTTCCTTTCCTAAATATAAACAATTACACACATTAGTATTTATCAGTGTTTTTATGTGGACCGTCTAATACAGACGTCTCTGTGTAAGTTGTTAATATAGAAACAACGACGTATTAGAACAATTAATATAAATGTGTTAGTTGCTGCTGTTGATTCATATAAAAACAGTATAAAAGTGATGATTGATATAAAATTAATCTAATATGAATCTAAACAAATAAAAATTGAGTATTAACAATGTTGTGATATAAACTCCTGATACTTTTGGCTTTATGACATTTCAATACCATATGAATGTGTGTGTGTGTGTGTGTGTGTTTGTGTGTGTGTGTGTGTGTCCGTTAACTATGATTGTATTTAAGAAATATCTGGCTGATGTATCCTTATCCATGTAAAACAGCTCTTAAGCAAATACCAGCCCTGTGTCCAGAGTTCCCTGGCATAAACTTTTACACACTAATGCTTCATTTTGAATAATTTTCAGTGTAAAATTACAAAATATTTAAGCTTTCAGTCAATTTTAATTATTAATAAATATCCCATTCTGAATACATTTTAAGGAGAACTTCTGGAACCATTCAAGTAAGCAGTACAAAAACAATGTTTGAGTTTTCTCTACGTGTGATATTGTCATTTCATTCAAAATGAATTCAAATATTTATTTTATATTCTCTAAAAACAGAGGGTCACCTCAGGAGGAGCATCTGGTGTAAAACATGTGCCAAATCAAACACGTGGTTCAGACGATCCGCTGTGGTGACTCCGATGCAGCTGAAGGACAACAACAACAACAACAACAATACTTGTCTTATATCCTAATGTTTATACAGTTGTTTTACACGGCCATAATGGAAAAGAAAATTTCCTCCTTGAAATAAACTAATAATATATCTAAGATTTTTCGTTTCGTTATCTAAGAATTTCTGTTATCTGTTTGTATCGAGTGTATATACAGATTATCTGAACTCTACTGACATGGTAATCTCTGCTAAAACAAGAGGAACCCAGACGTGTGAAGAATCGTGTCTTCACCTCGACTGAATGATTAGAAAATTGAGTAATCTGAACGAAAGACATGTTTAATTGAGAACTAATCTCCGAGTACTGTCATTTAAACCGTCCAAAAGTGGTTCAAATTTCACCGTGAAACCGATCTTTCGTGGAAACCCTCGACGTGTATAGTGTAACAGATGATCGCGTGACGTGATGATCTACAGGTTGTCTGACAAAGTCGAAATGGATGGATTGTGTAAAAGAGAGACAGAGAGAGAGAGCGAGAGAGAGAAGAAAAAAGAGTGAGAGAGAGAGAGAAAAGGGATGAAGAACTAATGTGCCGAGAGGAGAAGGAGGGTAATGGGAGCGTCTAATGGTGGTAATTATTCATGTTTTTCATGGACAGAGGGATCAGAGCACGACACACAAACACGCCTCCACCAGGGACACATCAATCAGCTCCGTATTGTGAGTCATTCATCAGAGCACATAAAAAAACTCTCTCTTTCTCTCTCTCTCTCTCTCTCTCTCACACACACACACACAACATACTGTACATCCTTCCCATCCTTCATCGAACACACAAACACGCAATCCTGAAACAATAAGCGTGTGGATTTAAAGGCCAATGTTTCCAGTTTGGGTTTGATGCTTTTAAGCCACGGAAAGGAAAAAAAAGAAAGGCAATCTCTGTCCATCACACTGAGACCTGACTACACTTTCACAAACAGACCTGGGCTTTTAGATCGCAATTGTTCTGGAGCAGACTGGCAATTAAAGCACAGCGCCTGCTTGCTCCAATCAGATAAGAGCTATAGTGCAGTAATAAAGAGCTTGGTCATAATTAAATACTCTATTAAGTAAACCGTGACCCTTTTTTCATCACACGAGACCATGGTATACAGGCAAGACGTGCTATAGGATATATAAAGAGCTCTAATACAAATAGGTTTGGGTTTAATGGATGTGAACGCATGTAGATGAACACGTCCTCACAATCGATTTGCTTTCACAAATAGCCAGCAATAGCCGAGGCAACCGACGAGAGTGATTTAGCACTACAATCATCTGCAAGCCTGTTAACATGTTCAATCCTATAACAAACAAAAAAAATCCATGTCCGTTACAGACAGAATTAGTTGTAGGATGTACCTTCGGGATGTGTCGTAGGTTGTGGAACAACGCTAAGGTGCGAGTCATTAACGGCACTGAATAAACAAACCTTTTTTTTTTTTTTCATTTCTGTATTAAGCCTCCGGGTCTTAAATTTGCTGGGAACGACACTGCCGATCAGATTCCCTTAGGAGACGCTGTTGCTCGGCACACGTATGTCGTCGGTCCCACGAGCCAGCAGGCACAGCAAATATTGACCTTGGTTTTGGTTTGTAATAACTGCTGTAAAGAGCTGAGCACCTTGTAACGCTTTAGATAAATTTCTTTCTATAATAACTATGACGTGTCAGAAATTCACATGTGACAAGCGGTAAAAAGAGGTGAAAAATAGAAAAGAGATGTGGAAATGAATAAAGCATGAACATTTAATAATGGGGAATCAATTGGGATTGAGAGGGTCACTTCACTTTATGATTTGAACAGCTGCTGAAATTAGGTTTCTTTTAAATAATCATTTAATTTAAGAATAAGGCTAAGAGGACATGTTGGGAATCTCGATCTATTTTAGTAAGGGTGAAAAAATAGGCGCAGATGATAATCTGGGAACTTGTTCGTTGCAGTGGGATTAAGACCTGTCGTCAAGATGAGCTGAGATTGTTCGTCAGCAGAAATCTATACAGTTAGAATTAGAGTGCTTCATAGTCAGATCTGTTTGGATATCATTTTTTTTTCTGGTTACACATTTCCACTTGACTATACACAGCTGTAGAAAGGACGTTGTTTATAGTCACACTATCCGTTGTCACCCAGATGAGGATGGATTCCCTTTGGAGTCCGGTTCCTTTCAAGGTTTCTTCCTCATATCTCTGGGAGTTTTTCCCTCACCACCATTACCTCAAGTTTGCTCACTACGGCTCCTTTTAAACTTTGTCATTTTGATTCTATCCGTTGAATATACCAGAAGCTCAAAGGAAAGACAGTCTAGCTCTAACAGCAGCAGGAGAGTCCATGTTATAGCCGTGTTATAACAGTAGTAATATCAAATCTAGTGGTAAGTCTTCCCAGAAAAGTGGTTAAGAGTCCACATACTTTTGGCCATACTGTGGAGTCATACAGGCATATTAAATGTTTTACATTTTACAGGAGGGTGCACAAACTCTTTGTGTAGTCAGTACTGATATTCAGGGGCAGACATGCAGGTGCTGTAGGTACTACAAATCTGTGGCCTGCTTTTCCAAATGCAAGACAAATATTCACTGTGAATGTTTGATGGTGCTGCCTATGGAAATTAAGTCCGGAGAGAGAGAGAGAGAGAGAGAGAGAGAGAGAGGTCTAAAATAGAAAATGTCTGTGTTGGCTTGTGGAAACAGAGTGGGCTGTATGCCCAACGCTCCCACGTAAACAACAGGCCTAACCAACAACACAATGACAAATTGGGAAAGGAGTTAAGGTAAAACACTGTGACGCAGGTGATGGGTGAGCGAGAGAGATCACACAGAGCGCCGGTGTTTATTTTTGCTCACTTTACACCAGTAAATAAAGACAGACGGTGTCCGTCAACGTGCATCTGCAGCGATCCACCAATGGCTTTTTTTCCACAGCCGATATCCTTCTGTTTTTGTATGATGCATCACGAGAAGATTAAAGCTGTGTTCGGCCATGTCTGATCTGCCACCGAGTATCTGTGTGTGGAGTGTTACATAGGAGGGGATAGGAGCAATCACACCATGTCATGTTCATGAGCACCTCTGTTTTTGGTGTGACTATGAAGCAGAGGAGGTTGTATCCTCTCTACATATAGGACAAACATCCAGCCCGGCTTGGTCATTACTGTCATTATTTTTAGCTTTAATACACCAAACTGGGTTTCCTTCAGACTTAAGCTGCAAACGTAACCATCATCAACCACCGCGTCACCTCCAGTCCTGAACATTCACTACTCTTTGGTGCCCCCTCACCAGTTATTGCTGAGGTTCATGCAGGAAAACTTATAAAGGGAGAGCTCCACCGCATGGACTGTTGACTCTGCAGCATCGAATGCAAAGGTTGCAAAAGAAAAAAATAAACACTGGGAATTCTCTCAATCAAGAAAATATCTGACTTTCTTTTTGTTGTTGTGATTTCTTTGGCAAGTGATCTCAGTGCTGGTAAATTACCAGTCAAAATAAGCCAGTCTTTCTGATGATGCCACAGCCATCTGTGGCCAGGAGTCCAAGAGAGCAGTACTGGCTGTGCTCCCTGGGTGGGAGTGATCGCATGCGTGACTGCGAGCTCATGTATGTGGATAGCTGTTTCTTCCAAGTGTGTGACGCTGCTCTGTGACACAGAATGAGCAGCAATTCGGAATAACATGGTTGGCTTGCTTCACGTGGTTTGTAGATGTCACATGATAGGGGAGAGTTGGCTGGTGGGTGGGAATTGACCAAGAATAAACATTTTCTAAAAATATGTGTGCTATATTTATATACACTCACCAAGACAATAGCAGTCAACAAACAAGTGAGAAACAGCATTGTGGCTGGACTGCAATTAAGATAATCATAATCTACACCTATTAGAGTACTATCAAATGTTCAGCAGCTGTATATTCACAGGAAAAAGCCAAGACAGCTTTATTGTGTTTGTATAATAAAGTCTCATGACATTATGATAATGATTAACGTTGGAAACACAGCGAAAAATTCATATGATCTCAATAAGCTTCGTCAATAAATTACCTAAACCTAACAGGCCAATAAATGAAGTAACAATAAAACTGATCGTTATCTATGTTATTAAATCATTTTACCTACTAATGAAAGGTGATTTACTAAAACTTTTGAGTTTATAATCTTGGACCCTGTCTACATATTTAATAACGCCATACTGCATTAGTTAGGTTTGAGCATTAGTGGGTTTTCTAACCTTCTGGTTTATTTGGATATTTCCTGTGTAAATACAGGTTTGCCATCTGGCAGGGTAAGGCCTATTCATTCCCACTGGAATTTTTCTACAATTCGACCCCTGTTCACAGCCCTACAAGGAGAAACCTTTTCCATATAAAGTGTCTCTGCTGACTGAGCATGACTCATTGCCATAAAGCAGAAGTGCCGTTTCGTGCGCTCATTTCGGTGCCAAGGACAGACGTTCACTGAATCCAGCTCCTGTTATGTCCACCCTGGGTGCAAGCATCTAGGAAAGTAGTTAGTCACCGGTGGATCATAGGTCGCAGACTCTAGCTGTACTATATATTGTGTAATGCTACACTAATAGAAGTAAATTAGTCTTGGAAAATGTCAAATGCGCCATCTGCTAAGAAGGTGATCGGCTGCAGTCTTCCATCTCTCCAGGAGCTGTACGTCTCCAGGACACAGACACGTGCAGCCAAGATCGTAGCAGACCCCTCTCACCCCGGAAATGATCTTTTCCGTCCCCTACCTTCTGGCAAGAGACTCAGATCCATCAGGACCAAGACCTCACGCCACAAGAATAGTTTCCCATTAAGATGAGCCTCCCATTAAGACATTCATTCTCACTTTCTAAACTGCACTATTATTTATTTATTTATTTATTTATGCAATTCACACTTCTCATATCTGTATATATCATTGGACAGTCACTGTTATTGACACTGTATATGTTTGCACCTGACACCAAGGCAAATTCCTAGTATTGTAAAGTGCTCTTTGTTGATCCCTTTGCTGTACCTGGCAATAAACCTTTTTCTGATTCTGATTCTGATTCTGATATGGTTCATTCTACTTGATCATCAGCATACAGGGACCGCCAGGTGTGCTTCTAGGTACTGTATATGTGGCATAAACAGTCTGACTGTAGCTGTAAGAATATATATATATATATATATATATATATAATCATGGTTCAGTCTTTTGCAACTGTGGTCTTTAACTAGGGAGGATGCCGCCAGTGGCACCCAAAGATTCACAAAATTCCATTCGGACCACTAAAAGACCACCGATGAAATGATATTTGGGACATTGATTATTCAACAGTAAACCTAACAAGATAGTGTGCCACGGTTATGAATCAGTTGAACAAGAGATCAACTTGCATGAGTTTCGAACCCAGCACTCTAGCAGTCAGATATTAACACTGATGAAAGATTAGAGCACAAGGAACACAAGTTCATGAATGGAAAACACCTACAAGGTGGTTTAACGATGAAGCTGTGCCTAACAAAAGAAACAGTAACCGGACACAGGGGTTAAAACCTCAGAAATAATATAGAGTCCACTTGAGTTATATCTAGTCAGTGGTGGCCATATGGTGGTCCTTTTCTTTAAAGGGCAGACTGACTGGATTCAGAGGTTGTATACACTCTCAGAAATAGAGGCGGTGTACATTTTCTTGTTGTTGGAGCGGATATAATATAAGACAAAGCTTTTTCTGTTGCTGCTCCAAGATTCTGGATAGGTTTAACGTTGTTTAGAAAGACTACAACATACAACATTTCTAAAACAAATTTTGTAAAAGATGCATTTGAGTTCTTGAAAGATCTCCATCATCCAGCTATCTGTTCATTTTGTATTGTTACTGAGGGTGTCTTTTTTGCTCTTTCTCTCAATATTGATTTATACAATCTTTGTATCTTTGATTTCTTTTTAAAATATTTTATTATTTGATTTTACCTTTCAGCACTCTGGTTAAACACATTCTGTCTTTAAACATGCTATAAAAAGTAAAATACCTTGACTTTATTTAATGATCAGGATGTGTTTATACGAAAGCAGGACGTGTTACGTGAACTTGCGTTCTTGTTCTCAGCTGTGGTAATGAGAAAGCTGGCAGTCTTTCACACCGTGACCCACAAGGTCTATAGAAACACTCATAGAAGGTTATGAGTTCAAATCCTGGTCAATTAAGTCCTTGAGTAAGGCCTCAACCCTTACTATTAAGTCGTGAAGATCAGAAACTACTGATTAGAAGGTTATGAGTTTAAATCTAAGTTCTACTGTGGGCCCTTGAGTCAGTCCATTACATGTTTGGTTCAAATCAAAGCCACTGTAAATGAAACAGATCTGAGAAAGAGGCCAGGTGCAGGTAAATCACTGTGTTCCTGGTGATATACAGTATATGCTCAAAAACACCTGAGCATTTAAAGTCTATGTATGTATGAATGTATATGTGAAGTATAAGAGCAAATGAACTGTGTTCCTCTCCTTTCCTTTTCCACAGCTTTTACGCATTTTTCATCCCCAAAAATCATCATCACACAAAACTTTTCAGACTCCTGCATTTATCCCCTTGGGCGCAATAACCGTTTATGTAGCTCAGAAAACATAATCACGCACCGCAAGGACAAACTTAAACACAACTTTTACCTCTGAATGATCCAACGCGCCATTTTTACTCACATATTTTGGCGACGCTGGCCAACAAGAGCCAAATGGCAATGATGTACGGTGTCTGTACGTAGCTCCATTCCCACTGTACTATCCTATAACCCCCTCCGTGGTGGTGAGACGCTTCGTCGTGAACCGTAGTAGGGGTCGGTTGCTCTGCCGAGCGGGCCAAAGCGAGCCCGGGACGGCCGGACTCCTCAGCACCGGAGCGGTACAGAGTCGGAGTCGAGGACGGAGCTGCTCCATCCACGTAACGGTCAGTCGCCGCCTCGCCAGCAGCAGCACTGAGGAGCAACACCAGAGTCAAGGAGAGCATCTTTTCTTTACGGGTCTACTCTCAGCGCTCTGGCATCTCCATCGTGCTTTTATACCTCCCCAGTACCGCTTTACAACATCAACACCACGGTGACCGCCGGTAACTCGCGAAGGTACAGCTGGCGCATGCGCATGCGCACACGGTGCACAAGTCTACCTCAGAAAGCCCATACTAGCGTACTAATTAGTGGCTGAAGTGAAAATAAATTTGAAAAATTTGTGCCTAGAGTGTTCACGCTAAACCTCATAGTGTAAATTTCACACTGTTGTACGGATGTATGTAGAGACCACGCAGTACGCAACTAGTAAACATATTGTGTTTTGAGATGTGATCGTGTTTAACGTTATACTCAGTGACAGTCTCTTGGCTAAATTCACGACGGATTTAACACTCGAATATGTCTAATTTATTTATTTATTATGATTGCAAGTTTTCGGACAGCAAACGTAATAAGTGGAAAATACAGTCTAGACAGAACAAGACTTCCTTTTCGCTCTCCGTTATGTGGTTGAATCGCGACCCCTTGCGGCCAAACGGTGAAAAACCGGCAATGTAGAACGAGGTGTAGCGTGTTACAAAGCATGTTGGCGAGATAGCAAAATATGGAGCTGGAGATGGTGAAGAATCCCGCTGGTTTATTAAAAGTCTGTGGAGGCGACTTTTACTCCTTTCAAACCCAAGTTTCTACATTATTGACATCAACATCCCTAATTTTGTCCTAAGATCAGGCAGGCAAACATTACGATTTGACAATAATTGACCTTCAAGAAATGACAACTTGACAAAGGGTCTGTTAAGATACTTTATTTTTTTGCATTCAGAGTCACTGTTCAGGTTCATACACATACACACTCACACATCAAATGATTAAAAAGAAAGAAAAAAAATACTTGAATCTGCAGTAAGGGAGGAGTTTGCATGCATGTGCTTGAAGTGGTCAAGAGTAAGGTCTGGATCTCTTAACAGTGGTGCACACCTATAGTAATACATTCAGACTGAAGCAAACGCATGCATTTACATTTTAAAATTTAGGGTCACAAAATTCTAAAATGTCACGCAGCATAATGACAGAGTGACAAAAAAGCTAGCTGAATACTCCTTGTACAACCTCCTGTGCAAAAGTAGCAGTGACCGTAAAGACAGCATTTTTCTGAACTGAAATTAAGTGAACAGGTGTCACAGTGGAACTTTAAGGGTGGAAAAAGCATGTCTGACCAACATTTGTACTAATTTTGGGTCAACAGTGACTTTAAACATGTGCAACATGGATTTCCGTGGATTTCCAACAACCACAGCCAAAATGCAAAGCATCCACAAAACTATTAATTGTTGTGCTAAAAATCAAAAAGAAAAAAAAAGAACCAATGACCTACTTTTTATCTGATTAAGATATCTTTTTGAGTGAAGATTATAAGGTTTAGCTATAAAGAATTTACTATTTTAAATAGTCTGGAACAGCTAACGTTTATAATGGAAATCATAACTTGTGAACTTACTTCAGTGTAAAACAGCAACATTAATTAAAAAAAAGCAAAACAAAAAAAAACACCACACCTCACCTAGCTAACATCTACACAGTCAGACTCTGACCACCCGAGTTTACTCTTCCTTTAATGTGCTACATATTCTAGGAAAAAAAAAAAAATCTCTTGAACCTGTACAAAATATTCTGCTAAAATGTGCATCATTGTTGGGTTGTATATAAATTATATTAATACACGTCTTGTAATTTAATACTTTATGTACCAAAACAAAGGGAAAAAAAACATTAGGTCAAGTGAACAGAATAATTAGTTTGTGCTTTCCTGTGAAGGATCTTTAGAGTTTCTTCATTATTCCATTACAGGAAGATGAAGTGCCTCCTCATGTACTCTCAGCTTCTCAGTTCTCAGATCTTGTAGCTCTCTGCAGCCAATTCCTGTTTAGTCCTTTAATATTTCAGGTTCTCTCATCTGAGACTCAGTGCCTGCACCACCTCCAGGCTCAGACCACTCTTCAACGTCCTCCGCACTGTAAAGGAACACAATTCAGCATTAACATGGAGAAACATCTCTTTAGAGCTACGGTGCAACAAATTCCAACCGAAAACATTTCATATAAGTGCATACACCCGAGTGCAGATGAATTCTGCCACTCTGATTGTTGTAATGTGAGTCACAGATTTATAGCACTGTATAAATGCACTTGTTTTAATGTTTTAATAAATTTCTATAATTACTTAGATAGATGTTTAACATAAAAAAAATAAAAAATAAATAAAAAATTCCATACTAGTCTGATTGGATGAGAGAATCTTTCTTTGTGCCACTGTGGCAAATGTTTCTTTAAATTCACAGAACTCGGTTCTCCTGTTATTTATGTCACGTACATTACACACTGTAAAACTACACCATCTACATTTCTGCAGTTTGGGGATGTCGTCCTGGTTTCCTCACACGATCGTCATGGGCCTCGGGGCATCTCCGTGGGCTTCTCACAATGCTCTCATATAAATGTCTATGCTCTCCTAATTGCATTAGATGAGTAGTTCCTGGTTACGGTTACTAACACACCACAGACTCCTTCATCAGCTACCTGTATCATTCCATATGCTGCATTTTTTTTTTTTTTTCTTCAGTTTTTTTGTTCATTTATTTTTCCACTGTTAAGCTCTTTGTTATTTGCTACTCCATTTTGCACATTTATTTCCTGGTCATATTACTATGACCTGGTTAATATATTATATAATATTATTATTAATATATATATTAATATTATTATTTTATTATTTTTCATCTTATTCTATTTCATTGCATTGTATTCCATTTACATTTTTTTTTTTTTTTAATCCCCCTATTTTATTTGATGACTCTTATTTTCCTAAAACTTCATTTGACTATATGTTGTACCGTGTATTATTGTACACAATGAAATATGGAGTTGAAATTTTATGGCGTTCCCAGGAGTCTTCCGAGGTGCCTCGTGTGGAAGGTTGACCACTTTCATTCGGTCTCCATATTCTAAAGAAGAATATGGAGAGAACAACAGGTCTGGCACGGTCTCAGCTTGGTGTTGATACCATCCTGGGATGACCTCCAAACATTGTTCAGCATTATATAAAAAAAAAAGTACTAAAAGGTACTAAAGGAAGGAATAATAGAAGCTTGTGTCAAACAGTGAAGGAAGAAATCAAAAGGCTTCAGGGTGTTCTAGTGAAGCTGGCCAAGAAGAGAAAGTAATGGAAATGGAAAGAAACAGAAATCCTTTGTTGCTGCCCTACATGCCAGAAAGCATACAGGACAATGGAAGCATGAAAACTGCTTTACTTACTTTAAATGTCATTCATTTTAGATGATAACTACAATAAAATGTGTCAGTATTCATACAAACCTCATTATATTTCTAAACTGAAAATTTGAATGGATCACAGCAGGTTGTGTTTCTAACCTGCTCGTGTTTCAAACAATCAGTGTTCTCTCTCTCTCTCTTTTTTTTTTTTTTTTTTTTTTTTTTTTTAAAAAACACAACTGATAGCACGGCCCAAATATTTCTTTTCTTACTGTTCCAGCCTACTTCTTTGTCATCATGAGATTAACCAACAGACAAAAGGAATGTAGAAGAAAAACTGTTCCTGAACCAGGGCAAAACACAAAGCTTTAATATTCTTAAAAAAAAAAAAAAAAAAAGGAACTAGTCATTTGGGGCTGATGGGGACAATAAATCACTTGGGGGGAACAGGAAAAAAAAAACCTTGCAATGTTGAAGTTCAACATTCACTGAAACTAAGTGGCCTGTTTTAAAGAAATGCCAGGAAGAAAATAAATCGCTTGATCTTTAAGTGTCACCGGTGCACTCGATCACTGAAGGTGTAAAAAATGCATGAGGCAAACTACGGTATGGGCCTGAGGTCATAAGCCTGGTTCTGGCCCTGTTATTGACAGAGGACAAAGTGACATCTTGATAATCGTGTTAGTTTCATATTTTCCCCACAGTATTAGAACTTCATATTCCCTTCAGGTGTAAGCGGCGTGCACGTTACTCACGTGATTTCCTGTTCAGCCGTGAACGCTTCCTTGTTTTAGGACTAGACTGCCTCTCTGTAGGATTCTGCGTAACAGATTTAACCAGACGGTCCATGATCTCATCTGTTGCATCGTCCTGTGAACTTGCACCTGTATCTTCTTTGCCTGTAGACATCGGAGATGGAACGACACCTCCGAAACCTGTGAAGCACCGTTTTTAATTATTATTAGTCAATCAGCATCAGTGAAGGCACATCCAGGACGGATCAGAACGCTAAATTAAGTCCATCAAACACAACACAATCTTGGAAAATCTTGGAAAAATGATTCTTCATATACAGCTGTTAGAAGGGCGGCATCATGGTTAGTTCAAAACACGTTAGAGAGCGACCAATTCATTCAACCTCTTAGAAATGTGTTGTCATTTCACACGTGTTATTATTATTATTCATGCCACTAGCGTTATACCTTCATCACTTAATTCCTGCATTTCCAAGCTCTGTACAGGTTCACCTGGAAGACCAAAGGGTCCAGTTTTAACACACTTTAAGCTAACATGGCCGTTTTGTCCAGTGTGTGGAGCGACATTGTCATTTACACTGAAGTGACAAATGTTTTATTTCCACTCCTTACTTGAACAGTTTAAAAAAAAAAAATAAATCAATCCTTTGTATATACAAAGAATGTCTTAGGAGTTCACACCAGCAGCATGCACCATGTCCTCTACCTTCATCATTAGAATCCTGATTCGATGAAGTAGGAGGAATATCAGAGCCAGCAGTCACCAGCTCTGTTAGAATAAACATGCTTCAAATTAAGACCCAAACCCTGAGAGACCAAATCATAAGAATTATATCTATAATTTTGTACTTTACTGAATTGTTACATAAAATCAAATCTGCTCATCATCATCCTCACTGTTGTCTAGGTCATCTAGTTTGAATCATATTATACCCAGTGAACTAAAAGTACGACATGTTCTCTTACTTCGTACGGCACGAGATCTGCGCAGTTTGCAACGGTCGTCGTTGGCGATAAGAAGGTTCTTCATGTTCTCGTGCTCCTCTTGGGCCGGCTCGGCTTCTGTCGCCATGGAGACCGGGGAAGGACTCTCTTGGGTAATGGATGGGACGGCTCCAGAGAATTTCTCTGTCTGAGTGAGCATGAGCACCGTGGGTTACTTTGTAATACTGTAATATATTCGAATCAGTATATAATTCTATACATATATAATTCTATTCTAATGAGTCTAATGGTAAAGAGCATCAGCAGAAGCTACATTTCCAAAAGTTCTGGGTCTAAAACTAGGCCTAGTAAAACCTCAGAGATCTGCCTATGTGCACGCACGCACACGCACGCACACGCACGCACACGCACGCACACGCACGCACACGCACGCACACGCACGCACACGCAC